>BMAO01000226.1:0-54392 GCA_019973975.1 Trichonephila clavata | reverse complement strand
CAAAAATAAATTTTTCTTAACTATCAGAAATTTCGAATTTCAATAATGACATAAATTATCTTATTGATCTCATAGATGGAAGTATCTATAGTTAAAGTATAAAAACATATATCTTATAGAAGTGATTTTTAAGATACTATAAATAGCATAAATTTGTTCTAAACTATCTATTTTCTACCTTCAATAAACTATCCCATTAGACATATTTAACTATTTAAGAAATGCCATTCTATATGACATATATTCAAGGCAACGATGTTATAAAATTACTTGCTAGTTCGTCTGGCTCATAAATATTTTTAGTAAAATACTTGTTAAACAATTGACAATCAATAATTTAATACATAAAATATCCATATGTTAAGGTTGGTAAGAGTAGTTTGTAAGGAGTAGGATTATATTTTAAATATTTAGTGGCAGAAAACAGTGTTAAATTCTATCGAAACATTTTATACAATGATACTATAAAATAAAAAGCAACACTTAATTTTAGTAGTATCACAGAGAAAAAAAATTAGGGTTATAAAAAAGCTAATTTTATAAAAAAAATATCTAATTTGGAATAACGTAATAAGAAATAGAGTGTTTATTTTTTTAAACACAACTATGCATTTGAATTTAAAGAAATTAACTATTTAAAATTTCCAAGTAATGCAAAATTTCAGTATAAATAATGAATTTAAATTCACAAAAGAGAAGATTTCAATTTTATAATATGCTCAACACGGGAATTATACTCCTAATATTGTGCACTTCTTAAAAAAAAGAAACAGTATCTGATTAAAAAATACAATTGTGTTTTTAATAACGTTCTGGAGGGCTTCTTCTAATATAACTACTGTGTTAACCACTAATACCTTTATAGGTAATTAGGTACAAATTTATAGTAAAGTACAGTACTTTACAGGTACAAATTTAGTTTTCGAATTTACTATTTTGCAAACGATATCTGTATAACGATATTTGTATCTGATAAAAAATACAATTGTGTTTTTAATTACGTTCTGGAGGGCTTCTTCTAATATAACTACTGTGTTAACCACTAATACCTTTATAGGTAATTAGGTACAAATTTATAGTAAAGTACAGTACTTTACAGGTACAAATTTAGTTTCCGAATTTACTATTTTGCAAACGATAAATTTGAAATTCTTGTAACATTTGTATTTTTGAAAATCTACAATCCTAGCAATTAACTACATCTTTTGTTTTAAAAGTGCAAACGTTTTACTTTAAAATTTTGTTTCCTTACTCTAATGGATTACATTTTTGCATTGACAAAATTAAAATACTCTTGCTCCTTTATAACTTGAAGAAACTTTTAACTAACACATAAGTATTCAAAGTGAGCAACTCCTAAGCATCCGAGTAAGATGAATTGTTTATTATAAAGCTTTATTTTATAAAGTTTATATTTAGTAAGCAGAATTGTTTATTATAAAATTTTAAATGTATTTCTGAGAAATGCTTGAAATAATCATGTAGATATTTTCGACTTACTTGACCGCTTCATAAAAATGTTTCTCAATTTTCAAATTTCAAAATTACATTTAACATATTTGAATAATGCTTTTACAGCTTAAAATTTATTTTTGATTCCAAAATTATTTAAAAATAAAATACTTTTGTGTCAGTTTTTAAGTGTTATTCTAATTCCATAATATTTCCTGAAAAGTTGAAACAAATGAATCCTATCGTTGCCAATTTTGTTAAATAAAAGAAAATTCGATTTAGTATACAGTATATTTTTGATAGAATGTGATCCAAAAAATGAAGGTAAGAAAAAATGTATAAAGGTTTCGTATATCTGAAATTCAGTTTGAAACACTAGAATATTCCTTATCTCTTAAAGTATTTGTTTGTATATATTTCTCTGTTCTCAATTGTTTTTTTTTTAAAAAAATACTTCTGAAAAACTTACACCTTAAAGATGCTCTGAATCCTCCAGCTGTATGTTAGGGATTTCAATTTCCTGCAAGAATTGTTATGCATCAGAAGAGATACACAAAGAAAACAATCTTTATATGTATCCTATAGACTATTTTATGTAGAAAAGTACTTAAAATATCAGTTATGTTCTTTTGAGTATATTTTATTATGGGTTATAATAAAAGAAAAATAGTAATCCCAATTTCGTTTTCCTTCTTTACCGATTTATCTTTTGTACTAACTTTATTCTTATACTGTTAGATATGTCACTTTTTATTCGTAGTACACCATTGTGTATAAAAACTAATCTTCTAAGAAAAACTATCCATTCGAAGTTTAAAAGAAATACAAGGAACCACAGTCTTTTAAAGTGCGTGATTTCATATTTTTCGCAATTTAAAGCAATGTAAGTTCTGTTGGAGATGGACTACGTTAAGTAATTTGAAACCACTATATATTGACGAGGGTGACACCTGAACAAGCATCTCCTTTCTGACTTCATCCTACTTATTACCGAAATCTGAACAGCGTATCTGAAAGTCAAAAGAAAAAAATTGGTTATTGTCTATATAGAATCTTCTTATTATTTAATTTAAATTATAATATAAAGATAAAATACTTTTTAAAAGGACAAAACACAAAACGAAAAAACACTAAAATATATCATGATTTTATTTCTTCATTCAATCATAAATCGGCAAATCCCATTCAAATTCAATATTATAGAAAAATAAGAAACTTTAGAAAATTAAGTACTTTAGTTAATAAAACCCACATAAATTGATTTCAGACCAATACATGAATTTACTTTACATTTTATTGTGATTTATACCCAATTTTGTACAATTTATTTAAGTTTACACATCATAATATACACACACAAGGTACGAGGCGCGTCCGGAAACTAAGTAACGTTTCGTTCTCCCGTAAGCGCATCTGTAGTATCGAAGTACAGAGCTTGCGCACAAGTGTCTTTGGTTGATAGTTAATCCAGTGAAGCCATTAATTACAATTGGATTGAGTTGTTTTACACGTGTTCGTGAGCATTCGAAATGTTTAAACGATTGCCGATCCCGCTGACTGTGAAGTGTGTTCAGTAACCCATTTTTTGAGCACAATGAATGAAGCCATTTGCAATTCATCGTTAACTTATAGAGATTTGTGGCGAAAATGTAAAAAGTGCTGGAATGGGGAGAAAGCCGATTCAACAATTCAATGATGAGTGCACCAATGATCGTTAAGAAGCACGAAGTGGGCGGCCTTATGTTGTCAGTGATAGTTTGGTGGAAAAGGAGAATGACAAAATTCGTAAAAACAAACGACTTACAATTAAAATACTTTGTTAATAAGTTTCTACAAACCGCTGTTCAGCAATGTTTTTTTTTATTGGCGTCATCTTTCTACGAAGAGGGCATGAACAAGTTGGTTTCCCGATATGGCAAAAGTCTGAACATTAGTGGTAACATAAGTTTCCACAAACCTCTGTTCTGCAGTGGCTATGTTTATTGGCGCCATTTTTCTATGAACAGGGCATGAACAAGTTGGTTTCCTGATACGACAAAAGTCTGAATATTTTTACATATGTTTCCACTAACAGCTGTTCAGCAGTGGCTCTTTTTATTGGCGTTATCTTTCTATGAAGAGAGTATGAACAAGTGCTTCTATACAGCACCTTTCTCGTTGGACAACTGTTGGGGATATGACAAGCCTAAATATTCTGGATGTTCTGGTTCGACTTCCTTCTAGACACTGTTTATGCTTTCAATGGGTCTCCTCCCATATTGGATTGAATGGTAACGAGACAGCCGATAGTTTGGCCAACTCTGCCACTGCTGACACTTTTCTGGGTGATACTTGTCTAACTTTTGCTGAAATCTCCTCTATTAAAAGGTTAAAACTGAATGAATTTTGAAGAATATCCCCCGCTCACCCTTGGTATTTTGGGAAAAACCTTGTTGGTGTCACCAATTTAATATTCCTAGGTATCAGAAGATGGCTCTGACACGCTTTTTTAGTGGCCACATTAAGTCTCTCGACTTTTCAACAGGGCCGGGAAGTCTTCCCAGAATGTCCTAGGTGCGAGGCTGATCAGGCCTCTCTCTCCCTGTCATATTCTGAATTGCTTGAGTTTTCCTATGACGAGGTTTTAGGAAATTCTATCTTATTTCTGGATTTTTTGAAGATTTTTGGTTTTATGGAGATGATGTAGCTCAACTATACCATCTGGGATAAGAAACAACAACAACATGAACAAGTGGGTTTCTCGATTTGACAAAAGTCTTAACATTAGTGATAACATAAGTTTCCACAAACCGCTGTTCAGCAGTGGCTCTTTTTATTGGCTTCATCTTTCTATGAAGAGGGTATAAACAAGTTGGTTGTCCGATATGACAAAAGTTTCGACAATGGTGGTAACTATGTAAAAAAATAGTTTCCGACCGAATCGTTCATGTAAAAATAAATTTTGTATAAAAAAAAAGAAACGAGTCTTACAGTAGTCGCATAACATCTGACATATTATCATGGTAAATTCACAATAGCAACTTAAATCCTGAAAAAAAGGAATCGAATATGATTGGAAATAATTTTCTATGGAATAATTGTATCTTTAATGAAAATTTAATTTAATTAACACAAGGAGTAATACAATTTTTTTAAAAAAATATTTATTCTTGTTCAATTTGGGGAAGAGCAGAGACAATAGATTTAAGGAAACTAAAATATGACACATATACTTGTGATTTCAAAGTATTTAAAAACCGTTGAAAAACAGCGTCAATAGCTGTACCACTGTTAGTTGTCGAAACATTTCAATTTGTGTTCATTTCGAGCTTGAGTTCATCATTCGAAAAAGCTATGAGTGGCTCGGCTTCTAGTAAATTGAAGTTAACTTTAAAATCACCACTCAAAATCATGGGAAGCGAGTGATTTAAAAAAAAAAAGAGCAGAACCACACCTTCGGTATATGGTAAAAGTAAAAAAATGTAGGAAATCTTTAATTTTTTGAACCGTTTGATTTGGAGAAATGTATACGACCACCGAAATCACTGTTTGTCCATTTTCAAATAAGCATTTTGCCGCACATATGTCCCCAATATCTTAACGAACAATACCCACTCCACTTGTTTGACGATAAGTAATATTCATATGTCGAGCCACAACATATGTGAATTGTTCTGTTTACGATAGATCGCAACACCAGCTGCTCTGTGGCTTGGTCATTTAAATTGTGCGCAGCAATCGAAGTCAGGTGTCGAAACACGTTCGTCATTGTCTAACTAAGTCTCTGCCTAAAGGACTTAGCTTCTTCTCTGATCCTAAAGTGAGAAAACAAAAACAAAGATCCCACGGTCTAGACCACAGGGGGTGGGGGATGGAGGTGGAGCCCCTCCCGAATGAAGGAGAAAAACAGAACTTCACTGAATAGCGCGCGCTTCCCCAACTTCCTGTTACGCATTTCCGTCCCTTTTCACAAAATCACTCCCACAAATCTCCAGCAATCGAGAGGAAATATGTT
This sequence comes from Trichonephila clavata, assembly GCA_019973975.1. Lineage (NCBI taxonomy): Eukaryota > Metazoa > Arthropoda > Arachnida > Araneae > Nephilidae > Trichonephila > Trichonephila clavata. The sequence continues at coordinate 48,946 of BMAO01000226.1, read as the reverse complement.
ACACATCAAAGAGATTTTTTTGTGTCAATTTTACAAGTTTTCGAACACCGCTGTTGTAACAACAACAACAAAGCCCTAATGCGTTGTTTTTTACCTGGCTAGATATTTACTTTCAGAGTTGTTTTCGTATACGGGATTACGCGCCATTCATGTTCCAATAGCCAAGTTAGATCAGCTTGATCCAGAGATGGTTGGGAACGCCTGCTCATCAGAAACCAAACGTGCTCTTTTAGGAAGAGATGTATTTCTAATAAAAATACTGTGAAAAAAAGATAAAAAGTTTATTTATTTTTAGATAACTAGCAATTACTAAATAAGAACATATAGTTGCGTAGTTCAGCGTTCGTGGGCTTTATGCTAAAGAACAATACAGTTCTTCAAAATCGATGAAATTCATTGCTGAAAACAACATCCAAAACACAGGATACAAAAATCCCACAATATGTTTCAGAAACTTTTCACACCTTCTACAGAGCTCAGATCAACTGTCAGAATCTAAAAAAGACAGGTACGTAATAATACAGATCATCCGCTAGCAAACTCTCCATTGTAAGCGAGTGAAACCCTTCAACAGTCAAAATAAAACTAACTCAGTTTCAGCAAGCGACCGCTATTTGTAGTCTGTGTTTATGGCGTTTTATCTGTGGGCGTCTGGACCGTAAAACAGTCCTCAATCCCATATCATGACAGTCTTAGATGTGGAAACGACGCAAGGGGGGGAATCCTGCGAAGAGGCATGAAGTCTATTGGTTGTTGCGAAAAGATCCGGAGGTGGCTTCTTGACCACTTTCTTGGAGCATTTTTGGCTTGGTTGAGAGCTGAGACACTGCTCTACGATTGGTCAATGATGGGTGAAGAAAGAAACTCAGATTGACTGCCCAAAAGGGGTGTAAAGATGCAAAATGGAAAAGAGGAGCTTGTCCAGGGGCAAAAATAGAGAGATTTAAAAGAAAAGTTTTAAAAATTTAAATTTACTTTAGGTGCAATAATTAAAAAATATTGCGTTAAATTAAAAATTAAGGTGGGTTGTAAGAATCCAGAAGGATTCTTCTTGTTCTTTCAGTTTTATTATTTACACTGTAAGTATTTAAGTTCGTCATATGAAAGTTGTTGGTGTCAGGAAGTGAGGTAAAGAAGTTAATGGTTATTTTTGGATAGGTGCTTTAAAACTATTAATTTTAAGAGCTTTATTAATGTAATCATTTCGCATAGTTCGAAATACTTTTACTACCCTACGGATGAAAGAATTTTGCACTGTACTTAAAATATTGATGTTAGTATTGGCTAAATAGCCCCAGACTGGACAAGCGTAAGCAATAATGGGACGCATAACGATAGAGAAGCACTTTTGTAGTCTGTGTTGCTGCCTTCCAGTGTTTTATTGAAAAATCCGCTTACGTCATAGATCTTGACGTTATAAACTTTTCCATTAGTTTCGAAAAGGATCCATATAGTCGCCAAAAAAGATGCCATCTTGGCTGTATCTGCAGTACTTCGCCAATATCCCATTGAAACGCCATTATAATTTAAGGGATGGAGTTGTTTGAGCATTTTAAGTTTTTATCATAAAATAAATGCAATATAAAGTAATATTAACATTGTAAACATGCTGATTTAAATTATTTACTCTATTTTTTGATAAAATTACACATTAATTGCACGAAATTCGTAACAATATGAACATGCATAAAAAATTGTTAAGTAGTTAAATATCGTTATTGTAAATTTCAAATAGACATTAACAGATGCTTGAAGAATATTTAATTAATTTAAAACTCCCAAATGACTTCTTTATTCTGCGTATTAATTTTGATTACATTTATTAATTGATTTATTACAATTTGGGTTGTTCATTTAGATTTCTTAAAATATTGCATTCAGAAAAATTAAAAATGATAAGTATAAAATAATTTGGTTATATTTTTCAATTACAATAGTTTATATGAATATTAAGTATATTTATGGGAACAATAGCCTTTGTTGCTCAATATCCCACAAAACCTGTAACCTAATAATGTATAATTACATTATGTTTCTGAACATGGAATATTTAAAAATGGTTCGTAAAAAGAAAAGGCGTGTTTCTGTGAAGAATATGATTGTGAAAATAATGAACATTTTAAGCAACACTTATAAATGAAATCTAAAGACAAGTAAAAAAATTTTTAATTAAATTCATTAAAATTGGAAACAATGCAATATATTTATACTTTCCAGCATTTACATTTTGAAATGAAGAAAATTATTATAACAAAAGTAAGTAACTTCTCTTTTTTTCGAAGATACTTCAGAAACCTATTTCAGAAAGGCCTATTCTCTTATAGTTTTAGGCTAAAGCCCAATTTTCATACACTCTAATTCATTCTAAAAATTTTTAATAAAAGGAATTTAAATACATATAGGCTGCTGTCAATCACTTAATATTTTGACAAACTACAGAAAAAAAAGGAAAAGTATAAATATATTATGTAACTTTAAAATTAAATTTCAAGTAATTACCGCATTTTTATCTTCTTTACATTTTCTTATTTCAGTATAGTAATATTGTGCTTAAATATCTGTTCAGTACGTTAGTTTATTGCCGAAATAATTTTCATCAGAAAGACAAGGGAATTCGGTATACAGATTAAATTTAAAAGTTTATCTTTTTCATATTTTTGAAGCAGCCCCTATCAAACATGTTTTGTTTTGACAAACAGACAGTTAGGGGAGACCTGTGTACCTAGGGCCACCCCACTTTACTTTAATAATATTTAGTCCTAAGTTTAATTACTCAATTGGGTGAGTAGCAACACCAGTTCCTACTTTGGCATTCATTTTGAAATTTTGTAAAAGAAAGCTGTGGCAAGTTATAAATGAAAAACATTTTTACATGGTCTAAAGTAAAGTTTTGCTGCTCATCTCTTTTTATTGTTGTACTAACGTAAATGAAATATTTTTCTTTGAATTCTAGAACATAATTTTATTAGTAACATCAAGTACTAAATGAGATTTTAAATAAGTTCCCTCTCCATGAGGGTTTTTCTGCAGAAGACATTTTGTATGAAATTACCTAGTCTTGTACCTATAGGGCCACATAGCTGCCTTGTACCTAGAGACATGGCCCTAGGTACAATAGCAATTAATATTCTTTATGTTATTATTTTATTGAGAAAGTTTTCATAATATAAGGAGGAAAATGGCCTTAATTATCTGAACCATTTTGATTTAGTCAAGTTTTTTATTATTACTAGATGTCATTTAAATGAGAGGAGTTTTTATATTTTGTTCTGAAATTTTCAATATTCTTGATTTATAAAAAATATCTTTGCTACCGTTACTGTTATTATTCAGAATTATTTTGTTTATACACCATAAAAATTCCTGTAACGAAAAAAACAATTTTTTATAGTTATAAAAACAAAAGTATAACTCTAAATAAGGTTTTTATATTTTAATTAAATTTATAACCTGTATCCCAATGTCATACTGCAAATTTTTAATTTTAGTTTACCTCTTTATGAGCAATTATAAATTCCTAACTTTTTTAGATGACTAGAAGTTCTGACGGAATAAAAAGGTCTAAACCTAATGCAGATAATATAACTGCAGCTGTAAAAGTAGTTTTGAAAGATGGAGTTCTAATTCAAACTGCAGTAAGACAGTTTGGAGTAAGCAGAAAAACACTGTAAAGACACATTGGTTTTTGTAAGAAGACTAATAATTATGAAAATATGGAATTAAATTGTGCATATTATAACCAATGTGCTGTTTGGACCTCACTATTGAAGTCATCACTTTGGCTAAAGAACAAGGCATAGTTATGCTTACTTTTCCTCCATATACCAGCCATAAGCTTCAGCCATTGGATAGAGTGTGTTAGGTCCCTTAAAAAAATACTACAGCTCAGCATGTAGTAATTGGATGCTAACAAACCCAGGAAAACCAATCACCATTTATATGGAGTTGCGGAGAATGTAGGCAAATCCTATCGTTTACTCCTGTAAACATTCTGGCTGACTTTTGTGTGTCTGGCTTATGGCCAGTGAATCCAAACATATGCACTCATGATGAATATTTGAGTTCAAGTGTGATCTACAGTCCAGATTAACCAATAAATTGTCAAAATAACAATTTTCCCAACGAAGAAAGTGAGTCAAACATGATGGAACTAGATGTTTATCTCAAACTCAGATACATATTCTGAAGAATTTTGTGGGCCTTCTGCATCTAACTCCCTTTCACGTATAACACTAGAACAGATATCACCTTTTCCAAAGTCAAAATCTCTAAGTAAATCCAACAGAGGGGGCCGAAAACAAGGGAGATGTAGAATCCTGACTGACACTCCCGAAAAGGAAAAAATCGAAAAACAACATGCAATTTAAATAGCCAAAAAAAGAAAACTTGTGAAAAAATCTGAGTTTGATATTAAGGCAACTCCATCCGAGGAATTATCAAATATTGAAGATTTTGATTCCACTGATGATGTAAGGAATACTACAGAAAAGGGGGATTTTTGTTTAAGAAGAATACAAGGGGAAAAAAACTGAACATTTTTATGTGGCAGAAATAATAGATGTTAAAGAAGTGCACTATAGTGTTAAATTTTTGAAGAATATTGCTCATTCTGAAATAAGTTTCTTTATGATAAAGAAGAAACTTATAAAATTGACAGCAGAAATAATGTGTTTAAATTGCCCAAACCACAATCTGTTGATACTTCAGAGCGGCAATGTATGCAGCTCACTTTTGGAACAAGTCTTTTAAATTATAATGTTGAATGAAAATATATGTGTAGTTCATTAATAATTTGGTGCGTTGCAGTTTAAATAGTTACATGATAAAGCAATATATTAGTTAATATTGTTTCCTTTATTAAATGCATGTGTTTGTTTATTTTCTACTGCTTTCAATTAATTACAGAGTGAAACCTAACTTCAGGTAAAGGCCCTAGGTACAACAGCTGCTGGCCCTAGGTACAATGATATCATTATACCTAGAGCCATTTGTGAATTTTTTAAAAGCTTTTATTTAATAGAATTTATTATTTTAAGTACTTATATTAACTCTTAATTGGATGGTAGTTAGTATAAGGATGAGTGCATATCAATTTCACATTTTTAAACAGACCAGTGGCTCTGTTTTTGTCCATTGAAAAAAGTGGCCCTAGGTACACAGGTCTCCCCTAAATATGCTTTTTCTAACGTCTGCTTTTATGTTGCAAATAATCAATTCGAAATAGATAAAACTTTTAAATTAAATCTAGGACGTAACAAACAAAAACACATACTTACACGTTAGAATATTCAATAAAAATCTTTGCAATTAAAAATCTAAGCTAATCAGTAAAAGCAACAGCTTTTTTTTTAATTACGAGTCAGAAACGCATATCAATTCGAATTCTGACAATCAACTGCCGAATTCTCACAACGAAATTCATTACAAAATGGATGCCAACTTTTGCAACAAAACTTATAGTAACAAGTGATTAAATATCAGTAAATAAAGTTAAGAGTAAGAAAAATTAAGAGTAAAATAAATTATTAAATCAAAGCAGACGATAATAGTATGAAAAAGAGAATAATTTCCAACGTTGAAGGATATATTAAAAATAATTTAAAGGAACATATTTCATACTTATATTCAAATTTAAAGCAACTGTGTGTAGCTTCTTTTTGATATATAGCAACACCTCGAGTCCATGGGATGGGTAAAGAGCCACAGTAAGCTGTCGAATAATGCGAGTTATCGCTGTTTCCAATTATTTTTCCCTCATTATATAATTTAGATAAAGATAGAATTTTTTTTAAAGATTTCACCTTATATTTTAAACATAAAACACATCATTGAGCTTATTTCAATATAAATCGTCTGCATATTGTTTGACTAAAGACAACTTAAAATCTCTCCTACATTCAATTAGTTTGAAGAATAATATCTGTAGAAAAAAATTACAGAGAGAATAATTAAAAATTAGAATAAACATATTTGAAAACATTTAATCTTTTATTCGACAAGGTAATCAATAATTTTTTGTAGCTTAAATACCATTTTTATAGATAAATAATCTGAAATGATTTATTAGAAATTCTGAAAATATTATTTATTGCTGGTGATTTAATTTTTGCTTATTTTTGTATTCTTTTTAGAACAACCGAAATCAAAAGGAAATTTTATTTTTATACATTTATAAACTTTATTTTTATATCTGAAATTCGCATTATTTCCATTAAACATTTATTACTAATTCAACATCTTGTTTTTTATGGGGTGATAAATTAAGAATGATGGAACTCAAACCTTCTTTATTCTTAACAGCCTGGCTCAAGTATTATTTATAATACATCAAGAAATTGAAACAAAACCAATTACATTTATAATTCAATTCCTCTCGAAGTTATTTATAAATGCATTGAACGAACTGGTCTTTGATCCCTTTAGAAATAGTTAACTTCGGCATATTAAATAACTGGAGAAATATTTCTTAAGCATTTATATACGAAAATGGAATAATCTTTACAAAAAGAGCAGAATGGATTTAAAAAATTAATGGCATGAAAACTCATTTATTTGTTTAAGAATGTTAATGGAAAACAATTTCATCTGTATAATATTCAATTTATATCTTTATATTTTATAAAAGTTATTCTGCATTTATTATTACTATTTCTTATTTTTGATTTCAAATAATTTCCTGACATTTTCTTAACTACTTCGAATAATCTTAACTTACATTATTTCTCAAGATCTGAAATTCTTCTTTTACTATTTAACGAGGAATATATATTTTAACTGCAAGGCATACTTACTATCTAACGAGCGAGTAGATTTAAAAGAGCTTAGTTTATTCTACCGTACTTAGAGCCTTCAGTAAATTATCCAATGAGGAATCGAAAAGAGATAGGCAAGATTAAGCTGGATATTTTCTTTCTTTGTTGCATGGAAGCGATTTCATGAAATTAGATAGATAGTTTTCTTTTTATGCTTCGTGTGCATGAATCTAAATGTTTCTTTTTTGTTATGTTTCATAAAGAAACGTAAATAGTCTGATAGTAATTCAAAAAGAAATTTTATATTAAATTGGGAAATATTCTTTTATGTATGAAGCTGAAATATACACGCGTAAGGCTTTTATTTCGTAAAAGGGAATTAATGTAATCCATTTCACTGATTTGCGTTTGTGTCAAACAGTTACGTGTAGCATTATATAAATATATCTTGGTTTGTCTTTTTTTATAATTTAGGTTTAGAATAATTTAAACACTTTGTTCAGCAGTAATTTTCTTAAAAGTAGACAAAATGCAAACAATCATATATATATATATATATTTTTTTACGTTGTATATCAACTATTATTCCAACTACCTTTTTTTTCCAAAATTGTTTTAAAATATATTTTTTGCTTACACTGAATAGAGTTTTACTCTGTTATACTCACAAAAAATATACTAAAATAAAGAACTAATCGCAAACATTTCCAAAAGGAATTGTTGGACTATAAATAACTACGTAATTTTTTCAAGCAAATATACTAGTATCTTAGAAGAGCAAGAAATCTAAATAGTAAGAAAGAAGCGACATTAATTAGGTAGAACATACAGAGAAAATTTTCTTATTATTCTAGTATTTTTTTCGTACTTCCTTCTCCCTTTTGTAGACAATTGTTTCTAAAAAAATGTTTTGAGGAAAAAAATTAAATACATTTTGATTTACTTTTACTTATTGCATTATTCATGATACTATATTGCCAGATAATTTTTTCTTACGTATTAAATTATACATTAAAATATTCAACATAAAAGCTGATGAATAGAACACACTGAAATGTAAAAATAATTATATATTTTTTACCGTTTTAAATAAAATTTTCAGAAAGGAAACTATTTCATCATATGTTTATAAAATAAGTGTAAATCATGCAAATTATACTTTTGGATTTTTCACTATAATTTTTCCTTGATCTTTCAGCAAAAAATATTGATAAAATGAAATGTAAAACTCTCAATTCATCGTAACCGGTTTTGAAAAAAAAGGTATCTCACCTTGTACCATAATCTCCGATTTAAGAAATCATAAATATTTTTTACATATTTCATGCTGCTAAATTTTGAACTATTTTTGAAGATGTAAGAATTGACAAAAACTTGTCGTCTTTTATAAATATTGTAATAGCTGAAAAGAAAGCAATGAAGAAAAATTACATTATTTAGTAAATTTACTACACATACATAAACATTTTACACTAATGTCCATAAATTAAGGATAATTCAGAATCACACAGAAATTGAACTCCAAAATAAAAATTTCACCTGTAGAATTATCACACACATCTTGAAGAAGAATATGCAAATTACAGGAAACCACCAGATGGCGCGGATAGTACGTTACAATGACGAGAGTGTAAGTGAGTGAGAGTGAGAGAATATTAACGTCGCACTGATTAGCAACACGAGGGCTTTTGTCGACGGTCCGCGTAATTTTGAACCATGGTCAAGTGACGCGGACGACACCTGAGCTGGCACCCCCTTCTCCTAACTACCACACCACGCCAACGGGAGGACGTTTGAGCTCTCGACAGATTTAACGCGCATCGCTCCCCTACACGGCGGATCTTTTAGTGGTACTGGGATCGAACCCATGACATGCTAGCCATGATCCGATGCCTAGACCGGTCGGCCACCGCGGCCGCGACGAGAGTGTAAGAGAGGGGTATATAAGGAATGGTGGCAAAGAAGTAAAATTGTTCACAAGCGCTTTAAAAGCCTTTCCGTGCAATAACCGCATAGTTATGGCACAAATGAAGCATTTCACAAAGGAAGCATTTAGATGTTTTTTTACGTGGTAGAATTATCGGACGACTGGAATGTGGACCTACCCTGCTGGAAGTATCCGAGGAACTTGGAATCGCCCAGAGTGTCATCTCCAGGCTTTGGCAACGATTCCAAGATGATGGTAATGTGAGTAGATGTTACAGCACAGTCACCCCCGAGTTACAACGCCGAATGAGGACCGGTATTTGGCAGTTACTGCCAAAAGAAACAGACGGAGCACAGCATCAGACCTGTCTCGTCAGCTCTCTTCAGCTACCGGTACGACAGTTTCAAGGTAGACCGTGTACAGACGCTTGGGGCACATTGGTCTATATGCTCGTAGGCCTGTCAGATGTGTTCCCTTTACCGCAACTCACTGTCGCCTGCGATTAACCTGGAGTAGAGAGCATGCATTGTGGACACCGCAACAGTGGTCTTGTGGGATGTTTTCCGACGAGTCCAGGTTTAGTGTGCTGTCTGATTCTCGCCGGGCTTTCAGATGGAGAGCGCCAGGTACCCCTTACCACCAAGAGAACACCATTAAACGACACCGTTACGGTGGTGCAGGATGGCTCGTTTGGGGAGGAATTATTCTTGGTTCCAGAACTGACCTGCATGCTCAGAGTGTAACGATGACAGGCCACATCTATCGGGATGTCATTCTGGAACAACATGTACGTTTGTTTCGGGGCGCCATGGGTGCTGAATTTCTGTTTATGGATGACAACGCCCGTCCTCATCGTGCAAACATTGTAGAAGAATGCCTTCAATCGGAGGATATCACTCGTATGGATTAACCAGCATAATCACCGGACTTGAATCCAATAGAGCATGTGTGAGATATGCTTGGCCGACGAATTGCAGCCCGTCAACCCCTTCCCACCTGTCTACCGGAACTTCGGAGGGCACTGCTTGATGAGTGGTGTAATATTCCCCAAGATCAGATTGATAATTTGATACTCAGCATGCGTAGGCGTTGTAAGGCCTGTATTGCATCGTCCGGGAGACATACTCCGTATTAACCATCATACTAACCATGTTACACTGTTTTTTGTAAATAGGTACTTGTATGAAATTTGCTCCAGGGAGTAAAGATTGCAATTTTTATTAATTATGTCAAACATATAGCATCTTTTTTGCTCTTTACCGTTTGTTTAATAAATAGACTTTACAAATAAGTCAAATTTGTTATGTTTCTGTCTCTTTCTTTGCCTGAACTTCATTATTCTTAATTTATGGACATGAGTGTACTTCTAACATATTATATTTTATGTTCTATTGTGTAAAATAAGAGATAAACACTTTACAATGGTGTGTGTTTATTGATAGTAAGGAGATAGGGGTTATAGGATTAGTATAATGTATACGTTATTTTGCACAAATTCAGTAACATAAGTTTTTAATAAAAATTTCATATAAAGAATAACATAATAAGAGACATTAACCTTCAACTGTTATGGTTTTTAAAAAGTATAACATATAGTTTAATTATTTTTGATCATTACATGTTTCGAGAGAAAAAAATTTTTTTTTTAGGAAATAAAATATAAAATGTCTTGATCGGTTTTTGAATAACGTTAATGCAATCTATTTAACGATTTATTGATTGAAATATTTGAAATGGACTGATCCAATGATTATAAAAATTAAATGGTTATTATATCGAATTAAAATTTTTTCTGATAAATATATAACTCGAAATAAGGGTATTTTGAAATACTTGAATTTCAAAATACAATTTTTTCGTAATTGTCTCTTTCTTTTGCCAAGTTTCTTCAGTTTCTGGCCATTCATTGATGTTGCGTTTACAGAGTCAAGTAGTATATATATCAGAAAAATATTTTAATTCGATATCATAACCATTGAATTTTTATAATCATTGGATCTGTCCATTTCAAATATTTCAGCTAACAAATCGTGATATAGATTGCAATAAAGTGTGAACAACGTCAGCTCAATAAGCTGTAGGACAACCGCAGCTGGCAATTCATCAGGCAACAGATTTGTATCACTCCGAATACGCATGGCATTCTGAGAAAAGTTTTTCCATTTCTTGTCAACCATTTGCCACAGTTCGCCTTCTGAATGTTGCTCTGGCAACTGGCGCTTAGACGCGTCCCTCACGTGCTTTATCGGTGAGAGATCAGAGGAGAATGACACCCAAGATCACAGGGACTTATGCATGCTGTGTGTGTTGTCGGAATAATTATGCTGAAAAAAATATTGGAACTTCCGAAAGAAGTGAAAAAGGTCATTGACCAAAGAACATTAACATATACGGTTGGACCCTCTTAGTGCTCTGAAAACAAACCAAGTGCGATCTGTTATCGTACACAAGGGCGAATAAAGATGTCGCATTTCGTGCGGTGAAACATTCTACAGGTGTGGCTGGATTGGATTTCTTATCACGTCGGAGATACATTCGTAAATGGTGGCTGTGATTGGACAAACGGAAATGTGACTCATCTGAGAACATAACCGTCATCCCCGACGCTTTTGCCCGGTACCATTACAAATGGAGTCATCTGTGCTGAGGGGTCAATGACAGTAGTCGTAATGGATTTTTGCAGGGCATCTACTAGATACCAATAAAAATCAGCAGTTTTGGTCGATGTGGGAGCTTCAATGGACGCCCTGCATATGCTGTAAAATCGCGGTAGAAATGACTTTAGGGGTTATCCCGAGGAAAGCTCGGGCACTGTAAAAATTTAAACTGTGCAATCGATCTTTCCCGAGTTATTTCACATGTGCTTTTTATGGTTCAATGAAAAGTACCACTCGGTGGAATTTTCTGTAGAAAGAGAATTTCCTTCTTCTGAGCACCCTCCTTCATGCTTGTCTGAAAGACACTTTGGAGCGACTACATTCCTCTAACAGAGAAGAAAACTAATCCAACACAAAGTGTAGTATTTGTTGCTTAAAGAGAGACAGTAAAGGTAAAAAGGGAAACAGATGTTTCTCTAAACTTAACTTTTTACTGTCCAGATTTCGATGTAGAGTTATGTGCAGTACCGTGTTTTTAAATTTATCATACACGATAAAAATTTTGATTAATAATTTCTTAGTGATTTATGTAAATGCAAAAGATGTAAGTAAGATTGATAATTCTAGATAAAAGTTAAGTATTCTAAATTTTATATTTATAGTTTGTGAGAAGTGACTCCAAAGTCTAATGATTTCTGCCATACAAAAAGACAACTCTGCAGGTAAATTACTCCTTTATTTAAATAGATTTTTTTGCATTAATGTTTAAGAAATTTTGTATGCGAATGATGCTATTATATTTAAAAAGAAACGTATGTTTGAAAAAAAGCATAAAAAATTATAATTTAATTTAATCCACAAATAAAATGTACTTGAAAAATAAAACGATTTTAAAGCAAAATCAACACCTCTAAGTTTCCTTTACCCTCTGTAAATGATTTTACCGTGAAGAAATAAGAAATTATTTCAACATGTCTTTAAAAAATTCAGAATTAATCAAAAAGATTTAAGAAAATCAGATAAAGCTAATTAAACACAAAGCACGGAATTAAAGTTTTAACTATCAAATAAACCCTGTACATATTAGTAAAATATCTCTAAGCAATTATTTTCAGCACACAAAAACTTGCCTTTATTTCAGATAACATCAAAGGTTAAAGGTTATAAATATTTGAAAATAAAATCCTTAAGCATCAAAAGAAAATGCAAACAATTCTACATTTCATTTCAACGAAAAAAATTTTAAAAAGGTAATTATAAATATATTTTCAGATAGATATCAATGTAATGCTCCATCGAATCTCAAGTAAAGATAAACAGTTCTTTTTTAAAAAATTTCCTTACAACGAATAATTGCCATTTACACAATTCTCTACCTCAAAAGCATTTTTACCTTTCCAAGAAAACAAGAGATGATGCAGAATAATTGGAAATAATCCCTTTTCTTTAACAGACTTTAAGTAAAGTTTAAGTAAAGAAAAATAATAATAAAAAAGGAAATTTCTCTCTCTCCATATCTTTTAGTCAAAAAGCAATGTTTAGTAATTCACTTTCCAGATAATCATTTTTGCGGTAAATATTATCATCCATAAAACAGTTTTCCCCCTAAAATATATTTTTATTTTTTTCTTTTATTAAAATCGATGTATTTTGCTGCCCCCAGAAGGATATAAGACCAGGCTTAACTTATTTTGGCTTTAACTTATATTAAAAAGGTATTTTCTTATGTGCGATTTTATTTGTGGAGCTTTCATTATATAACCTAATCATAGAAAAAGAAATTATTAAATGTTACGCACCAGTAATCTAATAAATTAAATAACCGAGCATTGTATTAATTCGGGATCTTTTTATTTGGATGAATATAGGATATTTAAGCTTGGACACAATATCAGAGGCTCGTAGAGCTTAAGGTTGACAATAGACCCTCGAGAAGATGAAATGAATAGACTATAACAAATGATACGTATTTATTTAGGTAAAATCATCAAGGATATTATTTGTAATTATAAAATGTAAAAATTGCAATCAAATATTGATTTTCTGGTATTCTTATCAAATATGTCAATTGAATGAATTGTTTTTATTGATATTATATTTTACTTTTTACTCACGTATTGCACCATTGATTCATTTTGTCACATAGATAGATGTCGCCAGTTAAAAATAAATGTCGTCAAATGCTATCATCGCTATTATAATTGTGTACAGAACACACGTAAGAATGGCTTTCTCTAATGGTTGCTTATCGCGACATTTGGCGACGTCTTTGGATTTGATGAAATTGTTTGAAAGTATAATATGTAAGTACATACTTGATATAGTTTATTCGGAAATAAACCCAGAAATGTATGGATCTCGGTATTAGAACGGCCATTGTTGGGAATATCACGGTCGATGACATTCAGATGGTCTTGAAACTCAATCTCGTTCTACTACGGACCATCATACGAGGGATTCCTACCAGTTAAATACAATTGGGTTTCAAGAGCGTTGTGCAGTAATATAGTATGGAAATTAGGTAAATACACTCGGTGTCATTCTCATCATTTAACAATTGTACAAAATTATGTGGTTCATTGCCAATAGTGTTAGAATAACTTTAGAATGACACTTTAATTCGAAAATCCCACTCTTTAATTCATTATCAATATTCTAAAATATTTTTATTTTTATCAAAATGACAAAACGTATGAAATTTAAATTAAAATAAAGCCTCCATATTTGAATCATTTTGTTGCTTTTTATATACACAACTGATAGTGATAGCTTTTAGACATAATAAGACCATTGCATGTTTTTTAAAATTTGTTTTACCTTGCATTGCAATTTATTGGTATTATTATACATAATCTGATGTCTGAGTATTTTTTATATTAATGAATTTGAATGGTACTGAGTTTAAAAAAGATTTATTTTCAAATGAAAGTTATATTTTTAAAAGCTTAAGAGTGAATTAAGATATACTTAACGAAGGATTTTTATCTCATTCTAATTAAAATGAAATGATTATGCATAAATTTTCAGCAAAATGAAAAAATAAATAAATAAGAGTTTTAATCAAGGAATTACCATTTTTATCTTGAAGATTGAAAGTGATAATTAAGCCTATTGAATGTTATGCAAACTCTGTGTTAACGCATCAAAAATATGCAGCACATAAAAAAAGATTAATTATTATTTATACTAATGATAAACCTCCCAAAAGAATAGTTCTAAATTAAAGAAAGATCATTTTGAAATTTCAATAAATAATGCTACCCGTAATTAAAATTGTATTTTAGATATTAATCTGTGTTCTTTTGTTTTTGTTTTTTGTACAATGTGTTTCTATTTAAAAATCGATTAAATTTTTAAAAGTCTTGTAATGAATGAATAAATAAATATATAAAAGTATAAAAAAACAAATACAACTTTTTATGAATGAAAATAAAATTCTCATTTAGTAGAAAATTATAGTCAGTTAATTTAACTGAAGAACATCAGTGATACTGTGCTTCATATTTCAATTTTCTTCTTCAAAAGCTTCAAGAAATTTAGCAAAGTAAGCAAAATGTGTAAATTATTTAATTTAAATTCTACTTGTCTTCGACTCGCTATTATTAGTTTTTGTTTTATGATCAAAACAATTTCTTGGCTTTTAAGATTAAATGTACAGAAAAAGAGCTTTTTGCTTTCTATTCAGTTCTTGAATGTTTCTTTTAACAAATGAAGATCAGTTATTATTGATTTTCTTGAATTGTTGCATACATTATTATTATCATTTCAAAAAGAATCACGCCATACACTGTTTTAATTTTATTTTGAGTATTGTTTTAAAATAAAAATCAGACTGAGAGAGAGAGAAGGCCTGAAATATAGGAATTATTTCTGAAAATATTTAAGTGTTGAGGGATACTATTTTGAACTAATTTTTCAATATTTACTAATATTTTTTGAAATAATTCTGTAATTATGTATTTTAGGTTAGTTTAAAACTCAAATATTACGAAGAATTTTGTGAAAAAGTAAAGACAGTACATAATTAGAGGTGCAAGGACAACACATAATTGAACGAAAATATATTTCATTTTTATTTTTATCTAAATGAACTCTTACCCTTTGAACTCGAGCTTACCTTTAGTTGTCGTAAATACTATTAAAATTTTACGATAGTATTCACGACACATAAAACAACGACTATGAAACTTACAAAAGGTTATCACAAACGAAAATATTAAAAATTTACATTATTAAATGTTTTAACTTCTTTAATGTTTTAAATTACTTAACATTTTTCTGAATAACTAAGAGAACCCCTGAATAACCCCTTTCCAATTAGAACTGCATAAAGATCAATGGTTCTAAAGTCTAAAGTTCTTTTAAAGTATTTTTATGGAAATTTTATTCCCAGCTTTTTCGATGACTAAAAGAAGATCTCTCTTAAACTTTTTTATTATGTGTAATTCTTATGTGTAAACTTCTCAGGCTCGAAGACACTATAAATCGGATTAAAGTTAAATGGTTTTCTTTTTTATCAGTTCAGAAAATTTACGGAATTAAATTTAAACCGGAATTTTTCATTTTTAGAAATGTGTATGGAAGAGGGTTATCCTGTTAAAACAAAGTCAGAATTGGAAATAATTAAGAGGAGGGTTGTATGAAAAAACTTTTCGTCTAAAATATGAAAATATTTGTCCGAATTCATTTTAAACATGATAAAGAGTGTTTTCATTGTTACGTTAAGCGCTACATAACATCCCAAACCATTCATTATTATGCTCCCACAGTATTGACATATGGGCAAAACTTCTTTGATTGTTCGTACATTGTACCAAAAATGGAGAAATGTACCTGGCCTACCAAGATTGAACTTTTTTCGAAGGAAAAAAAGTTACATCTCTCTCTCATTCCTTTGGGACTGAGAAATGTATTTTTTTGCTAAGATAAGAGTCTATTCTTATGTTGATTTGTAAAAGGAAGACGTGACACTAACTTTCCCTGTCAAATACTAGGATTTTTATTGAAAACATTTTGAACTGTTCGAGCGGAACATGGCAAGTTCAAGTTTCTTCTGACTTCATTTACAATTTCATTCTTTCTAACAAGCTCTTCTGACAACTATTATTTTTTGTCGATACTCTACAATTTCTATTCATGAAGCTTTCTTCATTCCATACATTCTAAGCTTTTATATAAAATTATAAATAACAAATTTAGATCTTTAAAAAAATGTTTTTGAAATTTTATACTTATTTAAACCACAATTTGCAAAAGCATGTATTTTGTAAAAACACCACAGACATATCATTACTATAGGTACTCGTTATGCAGATTGGAATTCATTGTAGACCAGAACATGCCAGTTTTACCACCTCGGACGAAAATAGAATTCTTAAAAATCAAATATAATTGTCTACCAACCGTATGCGGGTTTCAAACCATTCTATAAGTAAATTTTTTTTATGTAGAAAGAATTAATATAGTGTATTTCATTCAATGTGTGATCAGACTATAAGAACAGCCTGTGAAAACATTTTTATATACAGAAACAAGCATCGCTAGATAGGAGCACAGCCGGCAGGGGGCGAGGTTGGTTTGTCGCTGGCCTTCTGCACCTGAGGTTGCGGGTTCGACCCCGGCCCAAGTCGGTGGATTTTCATGATGCAGAAAATCGACAGTGGCCATGTCGTGTGATTATACGGCATGTAAAAGGTCCCTAGAGTGTCTATTTGTGGCTTGGGTGCTCTCGGCCAAATTAAATCTTAGTACAGGTTTGCATTGTCAGAGCTCAGGTGCCTCCATCCATAGAGGAAACTGGGCATTAAAATTACCTGCGGTGATTGGTATCCGCTTATAGGATGCCGCATTAAAAAAAGATACCAGCTCTCGGGGAATGTACTAGGTCTGCAATGGTAAAATACCAATGACGTCCATTAGGAATAAGAAAAAGTTATGAGTGCATGGCTTATGGGAATATAGAAATCTTCCAATGTGGAAATAAGTGACTCTAGACCACAGAAGGGAAAATACCATTAAAAATTAACCAATGGTTGATTTAGTTGAAACAAAATTTGTGTAAAAGCAGTAAACTAGATAATAACAACAAGACAGCTTGTCAACTAAACAACGCGTGACTTCGAAAGGAAAATGGGTGGTGGTTGGAGCTTCATATTTCCTTTTATTCTCCACCCGCAGTCTCGGTAAGCTTGTCCATGTAAAGAATTTGCATGTCTTGGTTCGCCACACGCTCATCAAGCACATAACATAAAACATCTTAGAAAAAAAAATCAAAAAGGGTAACCACTTTTTATACACTACCCATCATATAAAAAATGTATTAAAAATATACCACGGGATTCATTTTTAGGAAAAATGTTGTTAAAAATGATTACTCGCATATATGAAAATTAAATTATTGTTTGTATCATAAAAATAAATTGTTAAATATTAATCCAGAGCATCTGAAACTGTGGGGAGTGACCCCCTAGGAGGCACGCGAGCATATCTAAGTCAAAAGTAAAGGATTTAAAAAATATATTAATTTATTGAAGGAAGCAAAACAAAATAAATTCTGACATTATAAAAATACATATTTATGCTGATATAATACACTTATAAATGCATCAGTAATGCATAATATATTTTAATAATTAATTTATCAATACTAAATTAAGAACAGGTTTAATATCAACTGGTGACTCTTATGAGCTAGTCTTGCAGAGCAGTTTTTCAAGGAAAGTTTAATATAGATATTGTTACTCTAAAGTATTTTTCTATATTTCTCTGATACCTTTATTTTGTCTTCAAAGAAACCACTACAGAAAATACGGTTTCAAAAAGATAAGATGTTGGTAATTTGTGATTAGACAATAGAAATCGATAATTGAGGAAATATTTAATTTAATTTATAATTCCAATGTAAAAATTAGAAAGGAAAGTAACGTAATACTCATATCCCGTTACTTAAATGTAACTTACTCAAAATATCTATTACTTACAAGTAAAATATACAAAGTTTAAAACTTATCTTGATAATTTGTACGGGTTATAACTAAAGTCGCATTTCCACATCAAAGTACATTGTTATTGTATGGGTGGGGGCGTGATGAAAATTATGATGGAAAATTGAGACGCAAATATTGAAAGTTTGAGAAACACTGTATTAATCTATTTTCATCACGTAATGTACAATGTTCACTTAAATATTTCTATAGATGAATGCGTGAAATCGAATTTGTTATTACCATCTGTAGATGACTCCTTTCTTGAAAAGATGTGGATAGATCTTACATATACATGTTACTAAAATTATTAAAAATAAATGAGCTTTACAGGAATTAATTTTGAATTTATTTATTCCTATTATTTTCTAAATGAGAATAAATATTCACATTTTAAGATAACTGGGACGTGAAAGTGCTTCAAATTTTGCATTTTATTATTTTACTTTTCAAAAATTGAGGGAACTTTGCTGCATCTATAGATGCATTATTTATGAGAAATCGATAAATAGAACGCAAGAAAATTGAATTTCAAGGTTGTAAGGAAATGTGATGTAACTGTGATTCAGGTACACTTTCTTCAAAATCCGTAGTGTATATGTATTGTAAAAAAACTAATTTTTCTATACAATGAATGTAATTTTTCTATATTCCATGCTCAGATTTATTGAAAATTGTTCATTTTTGTGCAAAAATTACGGAAAATTTAAATGATCAGTTTCAAAATTTTGAAAAAAAACTTTTGTTTTTTGAAATGTTAATTATGTTTAGTTTTGCATTTATAAATACTTAGTGTAGTTTTTAAATTATAAATCAAGTGGAAATAGTACAAAGTGGATTCTGAGGATTATTTTAAATCAAATACACAGCTTGTAAAATAGGCATTTCGTTTTCCCTAACTGCTTATTGTTAACATTTGAATGCTCATGAATAACTCTATATGTTTATTACTGTTGGTTTTACTTTAAAACAAATAAATATTCATATGTATGAATACAAAAACAGAGATTATTTTCTTATAATTTTTAAAAACAGAGTTCCATTTAAATTAGACATCAAATTAACTTCTTAAATTCATCAAAGGCATTTCCTTTTTGTATTTTTATAACAATAAAAATATGTGTAAGGAATTCTGTAATATCCTGTAATGATGATGTTCAAAGTGAAGTAAAAGTACTAAAACTTATGACATAAAACTTTGGTATTTTAAATGAAATGAGGTGTGATTCGTTGATAACACGTGTTGATATAGTAGGGAAAGGGTAATTAAAAAGACTTCTAAAGAATCTAGAATTTTAAACTTACAATTTAAAAACTGAGAAATGATACAAAATAATCCAATTAATAATGGTATGGCTTTATATTGTATTAAAAATATTATTTTGCAAATCATGGATGAAAATATCTTTATTTGCAATTTTCTCAAAATGCCTTTTTTGTTGATTCCGGTACACTTTCCTCAAAATCTACTTTACCTATAGTGTTGATATTTTGTATACTATAAGATCCACAAATTTTCAACAAAGTGAATGATTTTTTTTTCAAATAAACATCCACAAATTTTAGATATAGCACAGTTTCTGCATAAAATTTAAAAGAAATTTGAATCACTAAATTAAAAATTTAAAATTTTTTTTATAAATTTATATTTTAAAATTTCATTTCGTTCATTTTATGGATTGTTATGTTTAAAAAAAAAAAACTCTGTGAAACGTTATAACTATACATGTAATAGATTTTATGCAAAGTGTTCCTAAAGGTAAGAACATGCCTTGAAAATAAAAAAATACTTATTGATTACTTATTGCTATTACAGATTTATTTGTATATTAAAATGGAATTTTTTTACATTAACAAGTACACAAATATACAGATAATTCAACGTAAAAATTTTATTTCCATTGCTTTAAATTTAAGTAGATGAGAACCATTTAAAGTTGGTGCAAATAAAGTTCATTCTTCCTTGTCGCAGACCGCTCCCAGTTACCTTAAGTAATAGCCAGTTATCTTGTGAAATGTTCTCTAAAAGTTCCGTGTTGCTAGAGTTCTTTTTTTTTATTCAAAAAAATTCTATTGGTAATATCTACAGAGATATGCGACGTAATTCCTTTTTCAAAAGATGAAAAAATAAAATATGCCGAATAAATTTCAATAATAAGCAGTCAATAATTTTCCATCAAGCCATGGGATCTTGTTCTGGCGCCACTTAAAACCCACCGTGAAGGAAACCTGATATACGTTAAATCTGTCGAGTCACAAAGTCCACACGTCAGCATGGCGTGGAAGTTAAGATAGTGACGTGCCCCAGTTAAAGAATTCTAAAAAAAGATTTTATGCCTTGCAATAATGTTTCTATTAACTCTAATGACACTAAATGCAATAGATATTTCTCAAGAAAGCATCAAAATAGTAAATTTAGCAATAAAAAAATTCACTTTTACAAAAGATGTGGGGACAATAGATGTAAAACTTGTAAAATGATAAATAATGATCAAATCAAAGATGATTCTAAATTTACCTTTTGTAAAACTTTTAAGTGTATTTACTTATTGACATGTAACAATGCCAATTTAAATATATTGAACAGACATGTAATACAATTAATATTGGAATTAATCAACATAGTTCGGATACAAAAACTTTAATAGTATAAAATAATTCAAATAAAATAGAAATGAGACACTTCAATACACGTGGATTTGAAAATGTTGTTCTAAAAAAAATAGTCTCTAATGTTAAAGAAGATTATGGTGGGGAAAATTTCTACATTAAATATTATAATACAGTCTATCCTTATGGACAAAATGTATTATATCAAGGAAAAAATATTCTCAATGCTATTAAACAAAATTCTCAAGATTATTTTTACAATAATGAAATCACAAAGACTAATAAAAGAAAAATTAGAGGTAATAGGACTAAAAGGTAAAGCAAAGACGAAAATGTTACTTCGAATAATATTAGTGATATACGTAAAAGTTTCGAAAACAATTTTAATATAAAGCACATAAATCTTTCATGTTTGGACTAAGTAAGACAAAAATATGTATTACGGAAGATGTACTAAATTCAGATAAAATTAAAGATAGTCATGTTTTGCATATCATAATAGACAATCACAAATTTCTAAAACATAAACATAAAATAAAAGTCAATGTAAATAAAAAATATCAAACAATATATAGTGTACATTATTATATATGAATAAATCATATGATAATATTAATTTTTCTAGCATATTTAAAAAACACATGCCAACTTTCCCAATTCAAAATATCACTATTAAAAAGGTTTTTAAATATAATAAAAAATAGGTAGATTAATTTTTAACTATAATGTACCTATATAAAGCGAGAAAACTTAAAATAAAATTGTCATGAATTTAAAGAATTCATAGACAAATATCGCCAGCATATTACTACTGGTGAACTCAATATTGTAAAAGACAATAATCTAAGAAATATAATGAATAACGGTACTGATTTTAGACTTATGATTTCCAATAATAATAAAATTATCAAAAATCAGTTATATAATGATAATGAGCAATTCATTTACAAAATTGCTATTAAATATAATATACCTTTAGAGGCATTCACAGAATTTAAATGTAATATTACACAACAGATTAATAAATATAACTTTAGTACAGAAAATAACATCTTTTTTTAATGATATTAAAAATCAGATTAAAAAATTGCAAAATAAACATATTATAGTTTATATTGATAAAGTGCCAGGAAATTTTGCCTTCATATGTAAATACTATTATAGTTTAATGCTCAACAAACATTTTGATAATAATACAGCTTTTATTAAGTCATTAATTTCTGATAGAGAAATCAATGATCGAATTTTGGCTTTTCATGAACAATTAAAAATACAAATTAATAATAATTTTAAATTTCCACATTTATTTCTCTCTTACTCCTAAATTTCATAAAGACCCAGTCAAGTTTAGAACAGTTACTAATGGTTTTATACATATATCAGCAAATCAGGCGAAATTCTCCATGAATTGTTACAAGATACAATAAATAGTCTTAAAACCTCAGCCATACTTAAAAATAGTAAAGAACTCATTGAACAAATTAAAGATAAAAAAGATATTTTCAGTATATAGTTTAGATTTTGAAGATCTTTTTAACTCTATTAATATTGCTGATATGATTAAAACGCTTGCAAAATTACATAAAGATAATTTAATTAAATATGTCAAATATGATAGATTTGGTTCTCTACTTAGGTTAGTTCTAAAAGAGAACTATGTTTATCATAATGGTAAATATTTTTATCTACAGATTAAGGGTCTGCCACAAGGTGGCCTCGCTAGCAACTGTCTTGCCAATTTATATTTACATAATTTTGAAAATAGTTTCATTGACAACTCAGAATATTGCATTTTTCGCGATATAGATGATATATTCATTTTTGGCAAGCAAGACAACTTTAAACCTAACATTAATTTTTATCCACAATATCATAATTTAATTCAGACAAATAGTAATAACTATGAAGCAAATTTTCTTGATATAGAAATTAAATTAAAAGATAATAAAATAAGTTACTAATATTTATGATAAACGAGAAGACTTTAATTTCAATATTATAAAAGTACCACATTGGGAGAGTAATGTGTTGTGCATGTTTCTATATTCAGAAATATTGTTATTAATTACACACAACGCAATAAATTTCTAGTTTCAAACAAATCAGAAAAAATAAATAAAAACTATAAACATTTTACTAAATACTGTTTAATTCAAAAATACCCAATTAGTTTTATTAATAGATATTTGAATAAAGGAATTCTAAATAGTAAAGATTAAATTTCCATAGATTTTATCAACATGTTATTATTATAAACTTATTATTCTTCTTAGATAGATATAGATACCCCAAATTCTAATTTTAGATAAAATTATTTTTTTTTAAATTTAATTTTTATTTATTTTTAAATCATACGTCTTAGTGTCCCTAAGATATTGGTAGTATGTTTACAATTCTTAAATTATTATTTCTTTATTTCTATTCTTTTCATACTTTTGCTAAGTGCTACTTTTCAGCCATTGCTTTACTTTGAATATGTATTTGGGTCCAGAATCTGACAATAACTTGTTTATTGTACTCAGATTTAGCGCGGGCTATGCATTTCTGTTTACTATCTTTAGGTAAGCTACCTTTTTCTCATAATGGATTTAGACTTTCTATCCATTATTTTCAATAGGGGTTTGCTCAGTATTATTGACAGAAAGGCGGAAGGTTGGCTGGCCACAAAACATGTTCAACCCCACTTTTATGTAAATTTTTTTTTATATATCAGTTGTCCTAAGTCAGCAATGTTGATAATACTGTAACATCCATTCTTTTAAACTTTTTATATTTAACTCTTTTATTTTAATTTTTCCTTTTAAATTTTGTTGTCTGGTTATCTTGCAATTTCAATTCTTTTCAGTTTTAATCATGTTTATTCATCTCTCTCTCTTGTATAGAAATTTTGTGGTCACACACACACACACACACACACACACACACACACACACACACACACACACACACACACACACACACACACACACACACACCACACACACACACACACACACACACACACACACACACACACACACACACACACACACACACACACACACACCACGCACACACACGCACACACACACACACACCACACGCACACACACACACACACACACACGCACCACACACACACACATATATATATATTTACAAAAATATACAAAAAATAGTTATATACCTAAGATAACTATAGTCATGATAGAATAGATTTAGCCACAGAAATACTAGAGCAAACTCATAGCCTTAGGAACCAGGAATGCAGGTTTAAACAATGTTTTCCGGCCAGCCAACCTTCACCTGAATTTGCCAATACTCTGGGTCATAGGGAAAGCAAGAAATTTCTAGAGAAGTTTAACTATTATTATAAATAAAACCATAATCTATCAATGTAAGACGATAATATAATATCATGTTATAATTACTAAAATATTTAAAATCAAAGTTAAACTATTAGATAAAGATTTACCACGTGAGCAACACATATTCCCTAAATATGGACAATAACAGTATCGCAGAAAATTATTAAGTTTTGATAAAATAGCATTAATACTATATATACACACATTTAAAAACTCTATATTTTTTTTAAAATTTATAGAAAATAAAAATACTACCCAGACATATACAATTAATTTTTAAGAAAATATAATGTTGTTAATTTATTTAGCTAGAGGCGCCATCTATCTATAAACTGTACAACTATTAACTTTTTTTATTTAATTGTTAGGTAACTTTTTATAAATTTAGGAGGGTATCCGTGTTCCATACAATGTTTAATAAAGTTATTAAGATTTAAATATATATTAAATTTATCACTAACTAATACGTTATTACGATAAATATAATTGAAAATAATATTTCTATAAATTGATATAATGTTGGAATTCCAGTAAGGCACTTTAAGAATGTTAAAATTAAAATCATCTCTTTTATCATAAATATTGCTATGTAATTTATAGTCCTTAATACATAATGATACATCCAAGTAATTAGTTTTAACTTGATTACTATTAATTTTAATTAGCTTTAAATAATTCGAATAAAAATTATATTGGGGTTAAAATTATTATTTTTACCAAAAATAATTAGGTCATCTACTTATCTAAATAAGTAATAATCATTATTAATAATATAATTATTTTCGTAAAAGTGTAAATATAAATTAGCCAAACTATTGCTAAACCATCTTGAGGCAAATCTGTGGTTTGTTTGTACAGAGAACCCTTAAAATTAATGTAGTTTTCTTTTAAGAAGTTTTTTTTTCTATGAAGATCTCGATGAGGCAATGAAGTGAATACACACAATGGGAGATAAAAGTGTTCCGATCTCTGAGCCATTCGTAATTGAGAAAGCTCTTCAATTTTCGAAGGCACTGGAAAGGAACAATATCTAGGTAGCAAATGGATGGCGAGAAAAATTTAAGAAAAGAAACGGAAAAATGCGGCTGAAGGGATTTTGGGGGTATTGCAAAGATGTAATGCGTATTACGAAACAAAGCACCTTTTCAAACAAAAAAACTCAAGCAAAATTAACAGATTTTATGAATAATTAAGTTTAGTAACGCATGTGATAATGTCTGTTTAGAATCTCTAGCTATAAAATCATGTATGTTTAAAATTACTTGTATGCTTTAAATTAGAAAATGTCCTTAAAGTTCAATATTTTTAATCTAAAATTATTTTCTTAATGTTGAAAAAGCAGTGCATTCCTCGACATTCTTTTTTCTTATTTTCCTTGCAGGTTTTCTTTATTTTTTTCTTCTGTTTTGATGGGTAAGATATATAAAGTAAATAAATATTAATTTACAAAAGGGTATGAATTAGTACTTTTTTTAATGTATAGTGTTTAGGAATTTAAAATAAGTTTTATGTGATTTATAAAGTATATTAAAACGGGAACCTCTATATGATGAATTTTCTAAATAACGAACTTTTTTCGGGATTTAGCGACTTTGCTAAATAGAGGTCCAAATGTGTATGTATATATATAATTATTTTTGCATTAATGCAATTTAACGTGATATTTCTTCTAGACTTAACTTTAAACATCTATGACTTGAAATATTTGAAATTTTCATATAGGTATTAATATTACGATGCTTTAGAAATCATGATGTTTATATCTTTAGTTTCATACTAGAATTAAATGAGAAAATGTAATCCTACTGATTGAAGCTCAGTTGATTTTAAATCGGGAATTTATCACCAATTCGCTGCCAGCGTCTTCAATCGATTACTCAAAGAATTTTTATGTATTTCCTTTACTAAAACAATCATTTTATAAAAAAATAATTAAAACTATCTTTTAAAAATAAGCTCTAAATTAATCTGGGGGGGGGGAAGAAATGAAGCTTTTTCAATTAATGATTTAAATATTCACATAAATAGAACATTCACATTTCCAGTTTAAACGGTTGTCAAAAAATGTCTCACCGAATTGTAAAAAATAAGCTAAAAATACCAAATAAATTTTTTTTGACCAAATAATATATGTATGAAAACTCAGAGCGTTTTACTGGTGACTATGAAAGCTTTAAAAATGAATTTAAGTCAGAAGAGATAAAATATTCGAAACTTTTTTTTGTGCACTCTGTTTCTTCTGCAGTTACTCAAAAAAGCAATTTCACTAGATGGATTTTTGTAAACTCCGGATTTGTGTAACGATACATTTTATTAAAAACTCAATGGGGAGTATAATGCCTTACATAATTGCTAAATTTATCGTATGATTTATGTAGTCCTTATTAATTCAACAGAAAATTTTTGGAAGCATAATATTTCTCTAAAACATATTTTCTTTTGCCCCGCTATTAATCAGAACAATTTGGTTTGGTATTTTCCAAGAATCCTCAATAAGAAGTATTTTAAAATACAATGGTGCCCACAGTTAAAATTACAAACATATTTTTTTACAACAACTAGAAGTAACTACTGCTATTATCTTAAAAAATGATGCATGATGAAATTTAGAAAATGATTCCAATTTACATAGGTTAAAAGAAACGGAAGTGGAATATGAAGTCGAAAAGTAGAAATTTCTCGAATTACTAAATTTGTGCGCGTGATTTCATTTTTTATTGAAAACAATACCAACCGCATTGGATGCACTTAAAGTGACTACACATAATCGTTTAAATGATAAATTGCGTTGGAGAGCCGTTGGCAGCCTAGAAGCTGGACAGTCACAGGCAGAGTACCAGTGAGTGTTAGCGCTTATTAAAGTCGTGTTATAAAATTACAAATTACACGAGGTCTATTGGTGACGTGCCTCGTGATATTGAGCCTCTTTCAAGTGATGAGGACGACACCTGAGCTATTACTCAAATTGTCCAAACTATCACACTACTCGAATTGGAGGACTTTGACCCTCGACAGATTTAACGTTCATCAATCTCTCTACACGAGGGTTCTTCTGTGACACAAGGGCTTGAATCAGTCAGGGTCAGTCATTAGTTTCTGACCATAACCACTAGACCACTTTGTCTACTAGTCCAGGCGGAAGTCGCTCGCTGGTTACAGGCATACCACATGATGGCCTCCAGATTATGTTAACTGCTTTAGACATCGAGCACGATCTGAACAAAGTCACTCAAGCGCCATAACATTTGCGGAGGATAGCTATGTTGTTTTAAATTCATAGTGCCATATAGGTGTGACTGCTAGAAAGCTTTCTCCAGAGCTTGATACTGCTTCTGGAATAGTGGTATCGAGATAAACCGTATAAAGGCGGCCAACTGTGAGTGACCTTTACGCCCGGAAGCCAGTGAGTGATGTGTCTACCTCTTACGCAGTTTTACAAGAAAGCCCGTCTATCTGGGAGTCATGAATACCACTTTTCGATAGTGCAAGACTGCCACCGTGTCCTCTTTAGTAATGAATCGGGATTCAGCTCACAAAACAATCCTTGACATTCTCGACAATTCTCGAGTTTACATCTAGAGGGAATCTGGAAAACTCTATCCTTCTGAAAATATCAAAGAAATTGAACCCTTTGGTGGCTCTGGCATCCATATAATGAGTGACACAATGTTGAAAGCACGTCCCTGTCTTCTCTGCTGGTATAGTGGCAGAAAAACACTATAAGGGTGATATTCTAGTGCGACCGTTTCGATAGCTGAGGGAGACCAATTGTGTTTTATGGACAATAACTCCCGACAACATAGAGGTGCACTTGCTTACGATTATCTGGAGGAAGAGCGTATTCACTATATTTTATGGCCAGTGAGTTGTTTAAGCCTGAATCCCAAAGAGCAATTCTGGGATGGTCCAGGAAGAGAAAGTGCATGTCAATAACACCTCTTCAAGGATTTTTCAGGCGTTAAAATCGGTTCTTCTGGAAGGATGGGTATTAGTGTCACAATCGTTGATCAATAACCTCATTAACAGTATGTGATGCATGTAAAGCTCTACAAGATAGCCACAACTATAAAAAAATGAGCAATGTAGATTTATTGCGTATCCTAATTTGACCAATGTTACTCTTATTCCCATGTTATTCGAAATTAAAATCTAGTACATTTTTTTGTTACCATTTCCTACCCTCAGCATAAGATATCAGTAAAAACAAATTAACAGAATATCGGTCGTAATATCTTATTTTTTATGTCCTTAGCCTTAATTCCGGACACCAGTTTTTGTCTTACAATTTCAGTTTTAAACTAAACTATATAATTTTGTCTCGTCTATCTACATTGGTCTAATTATTTCTTATAAATTCGAAGAACATTAAGTTGAGAATTTATTTTCTTATTCGATTTCATTTTAAACTTTTCCCTAATAGTTGTTTATCTTATTTGTTTCCATTTCATTAATCTTAAAACTATATTGTTTTAAGTTAGGAAATGTTTTTGCTGACAACTTAGAAGATATTAATAATATTTCCCAAAATGAAAAATATTGTTTTTTTATTTTTACTGTACCAAACAAAGATTCTTTTCCAAAAATTCGATATGGTACAAACATTCACTTACACAATTTTTCGGTTTCTTCATTCGCTGTGTCAACAAACATCACAAACTCAATTTCTAGATTTCTTATTCTTTTTTTCCTGTTATTTCCTGATAAAATTATTGTATTTATAGAAGCATTCCGTTTGTTTTATAAATCTTGGGGCGAATCTCATTTTTCAAACTGCTGGCAATTGATGAAGTCACGTATTTACAGGGATGAAACTCCGAGTTCTGTATCGAAACTTAATAGAAGGAGTATTTTTAAAAGAATGCTTCAGATCAGTTTCAAAAATAAAGTAAAAACCATACTCAGACAGAATAAGAGATTTGCTTCTTGTTTTATGACATTTTCTCTGGAGAATAGTAAGGAAAATTTTCTAAAAGAAGAAACTATTCACTCAGAAAAATGGTTTTTGTTTAAAAATTATTCAGTGAAATGTTTGGAACATTTTGTTATGTAAACACGTAAGCAATCTATTTTGCAGCTAATATAAATGCAAATACGTTTTAAAAGCACTAGTTTTTTTTTCTTTTACTATTTTTAAATAAAATTATTACTGTACTAGTTTTGCAAGAAATCTGTTTATTAAGAGATAATGAAAATGTATTTTTCGTAAATTAATAGTATAAAAGCAATCGACTTTTTGTAGTCGCTTGATATTTATTTGAAAAAGGAACCTGAATAGTTTTATTATCAAATTATGATACGTAAAATTCAGATGAAAATTGGCTCGTTGGCTTAAAGACAGTATCTTGTGAGTTCAATTCCAGCTGGAGCCGATAGATTTTCTAGATATGAAAATCGTAGACACACATGTCATATGATTATGTGGCATGTAAAAATAACTTGAATATCAGTTTGGATCTGATATTCTGAGAAAGATTAAATCACGGCAATATTTAGCATCCAACGAGAGCTTGGATTAAAATTATTTCAAGCGTCTAAAATTTGGTAGCGAGAGCCACCACTAGATAGTGCTACCCTGAAATTGCTCTCACATTTGGGGGATGCAGATCATTTGACAAAAAAGACAATTCAGTGTGAAAAAAAGAATTAGACCAATTAATATATGGGAAGTGTGAAACAAAGAAATATCTTTTCGAAAAATAGTTTTGTTTTCTTAGATTTATTGATATTATATGTTTTATTTCCACCTTAGAAGTTTTATATTTTCCACTTTCTAATTTATCCTTTCGTTTTTTAGAACTTATTAATTTTTTTTCCTTTTTTAACTGCAGATTTAATTTTGAAAAAAAAAAATACTTTTCGAACTTAAACAGCATTAATTAATCAATATGTCATTCATTTGATAAAATAATAATTTACTCATTCTGAGAAAATTAGAAAGATTTAATGATGATAAACTTCAAAGACAATAAATATACTATAACCTATTTATTTTATTTGAGAAAATTATAAATAAACTAGCTGGTATACTATTTCTTCGCAAGGGTGAATTGAAAAATTAAACAATGCAGAATGAAGGATAAAGAAGTTTGTAATGAGTTAATTTTACATGAATTGCAAATTAAACAACAAAAAAAAAAGCTTTTTGCATAGTTCAGTTGAAGAAAAAAACCCTATTTTTAAAGTTTAAGTCTGTAGATCTAATAGCTGGGAAAAAAAGTTTTTTATTTTATTTATAACGCCTCATAACCCTCTTGTGGGTCAATTTTTGAAAACACCTTCCTAAGCTGATCTCTGCTCAGCCAAACTAACACATTGTTACAAATTTTGTGTAATGAACGCTTAAAATAGTGCAAATACTTTTATCTCTGGATGCGTAATACGTTAATATTACTTTCTGTTGTATTTATTTTAAGTTAAAATTATAATCGTTTCTTACATTATAATGGCGATTCAACGGAAACAAAGCGAATTGTTGGTGATAGAGCCAAGTTGACATCATTTTTGGCGACCACGTTGGTAACTTGGCGATTGATTGAACGGTGAAGAGGTTGATATGAGATAGTGCCACCTGGTGGGGAGCTGTAACAAAGATGATAGCACAAAACCCTTCTCCACAAAAAATACTTATGCATGCCAATTTTCATAGTGATCTATTGAACGTTGTTGGAGTGAAGCGATATCATATATACACACATCCATTTAGCATTTTCTACTATTAGCTCTCCTGTCTCCCTATATATATATATATGTATATATTCATTTGTATATCTTGTTCAAATTTTCAATCGTTAATAAAATACTTTCTATTCATCCAATCAAGTTCAAATACTTTTTTAAAACTTGTAGTGGATGACACTTGATGTTAACACAATTTTTTAAAATATTAATTCATTAATTACGGGTTAATTAGTTAAATTAATTACCGGCTTTCGACGCCTAATTAGATTCGTCTCCATTGTTGGAAAATGTAACTGTTAAAGCAATGATAAAATATGGCACCGAAAACCAGTTCTTTAGCCAAACTGAGTGGGCATTGTTACAACAATGCAGATAAATCATGCTCTTTTCTCAATTCCTGCTATTAGTTCACTCTCTTTCTATATATATATATATATGTAATGACTTCTTCTAATTCTCCTTAACTGTACCCAGTCAAATTATTTTCTAGTTCTTTCGCCTCTGACTGTTATAATCTTAATCTAATTGTACGACCGCGTAATCTTAATCTTAATCTAATTGTTCCCGCTCATTTGCAGCCAATCACGACTCCTGTTATAAAAGAGTCGTACGACCTTCACCGCCACGATAAAAGCTCTGAACACACAGTTACGCGCGCTTTTTCGCTTCGCTTTTTGTCATCATGTAGTCTGCCGCATCTAGTGTTTGTGTATTGTGTGTGTCTTTTTGTGATTACGTACATCTATGTGTCGTCCTTGTCTTACTTATATGTGTTCAAGAATAAACAAGTTTCTTCAATCACCTTACTGCCTTATCAATCTCATATTAAGAATCCATTCCAACAACATCGTCGTATTACAAAGAAATCATGTCAACGGCCATCGTATAAAGAATACATTCAACGGCCACTTCTATTACAAAAGTCGGTAGGATAAAATAACCTGCTGGGAACGCGGGAAATATCGTCAAGTAAAATCCTAAAAGTGAAAATTCTACTAATGAAATGCGAAAGTGAGCGAATTGAAGCCTCCAAAGGGTATTCCCCTTTTCACCTGATAACAAGTACGGGAAAATCCCCGTTACTTCTGTGTTTCAGCTTCGTGAGAGTGTTCCATTCCTCAAATTCTTCACAGCGCCAAAATTTCAAGTTTTGTGTACAAAAAATAAAAAATGGCCATCATCGATCTGTTTCTTTTTCAAATTTTAAGATAATTAATAATGCATATTTTCTGTTGTTTTATTTCACTTTAAATTTATTTTAAGTATTATTTATTTGGCATATTTTTAATAGCATTGCAATGCTTGTTTTAAGTTTGATAAAACAATATTTATTTAAGTAAGAAATTAAGTTTTTTTTTCATGTTTGATATTTGAATATTGATTATGAC
This sequence comes from Trichonephila clavata, assembly GCA_019973975.1. Lineage (NCBI taxonomy): Eukaryota > Metazoa > Arthropoda > Arachnida > Araneae > Nephilidae > Trichonephila > Trichonephila clavata. The sequence goes on along the minus strand of BMAO01000226.1, from coordinate 16,664 downwards.
TAATATTAGTAATTGCAAAATTTTGATTTGTGTTGAAATTTTTTTTTCATATTTGATTTGAACATTGATTATTAGTAACTGCAAATTTTTGATTTGTGTTGATTTTTAATTTTATATTTTTGGTATTTTGTTTTGTACTTCAAATTTTTAAGAATTATCTAAAATTTTAAGTTTATATGATTCTCAGATCAGGCTTTAAAATGGAAACTAATAATCAACCCAATTTAGCTGTAAATAGTAATACAAATCAAAAAAAATTCCCATGAACCCTTTTTAATTGCATTTGACCCGAAAATGGAATGAGAATAGAAGCATGGTTAGAGTATTTTATAATGCCTGCAAAATTAGTAATAAAGACAATGATTGGAAAATGCTTAATATCTCTAAATACTTAAAGGTTCTGCTCTAACCCATTATGTTAATTCTTGCCTTAATATTCTAATTTTGATGATCTGTGCAATATCCTTATTGAAAATTTCTTAAACCGAACATAGTAAATTTGTCAGATTTTTCTCAACACCAGCTAAGAATAATTTAGATGAATATTTTCACCAGAAACTAAATTGTGGTAGACATTAGGTCTATCTCCCAACTCATTTTGGAAGGCTGACTGATGGATGCCACCAATATTAAACAATTAATGACCATTAACCTCCACCTCACCTACAAATGGCTCAAGGTAGCTACCGCCTATGAAAATACAAGAACTAACCAGAACCAAATAGTTATAGACCAACACAAAATGCTTGCAGACCTCCAATAACTCTTTTAGACCAAATTTTCAAAATTTTAACAGAATGCGTCCCCAACATCTCCCAAATCATCAGGCTCACAATTTTGTCAAATGAGGATTTAGAACCAACACACACACATTTTCAAAATGGAATGCCACCAACACCATGTAGTTTTTGTACTCGACAAGGCATTCTCAATGCTTACCATTGGAAGCAGCAATGTCCATTTAATCAAACCGAATTAAGACAAACCCCATATAATTGTGACTCATCGTTGGCTACTAACACTGCTTCTCAGAGCTCGGGAACCCTGTTAGTAATCAACAAAATCCCAAACCAGAGACAACAACCTTCTACTGAGGCCCTGGCCTAGCATATTTACAATTAAAAGTATCCGGACACGTCTCACCATTGCCAAGCCTAGCTAACTTGAACAATTTACCTTTTACAGTAAAAAATAATGTAAATATTTGTTATTGACACTGGATCCACCTTATCTTTTAATTTCTGCAGATATTGTAAATAAACTTAAACTAACAAACAAAGAACTAGGCTATATATATTAATCAAGCCCATGGCAATTTTCAATTAAATCAACTATGCAAAACTTTCCTAAGAATAGGACAAATTGAACGAAATATAAATCTGTATATTATTAATAGTAGTTTACCTTATATTATCCTAGGACTACCAGAGTGTAGCCAATATAAATTTATGATTGATTGTGAACATAACCAATTGTTACAAAATGGACAAATTATTGTAAATAACTCTAGCAAAATCAACAAACAAATGTCTTTACACATACAGGAAAATGTAAACAAACCTAAACCTAATCAGGAAGATTTAGTCAGTACCTCAGAGGAAATTTTTTCACCTCTGATTGTCAAAGAACTATCTCCTAACCTGGTGCAACTTATTTCAGAATACTCCCATGTTTTTTCAAAAAATAAATATGATGTAGGTAAAATAAGAATGGAACCCCCTAGAATTAATTTAACTTCAGATCTCCCAATTTCTCAAGAGCATACAGAACATCAGCTACTTCAGAAGCTGAGATACTAAACAAATTCAAAATTTACTAGCTGCAGGTTTAATTAAGGAATCAACTAGTTGTTATTCTTCCCCTGTTACTTTGGCTTATAAAAGAGATGAAAAACAAAAAACAAGACTATGCATTGACTACAGAAAACTGAATGCAATTTGTAAAACAGATGCAGAACCCTTACCTCGAATAGACTCCCTGCTAGATAAATTAAATAATGCTAAAATTTTTTCTACTCTTGACCTTGCAAGTGGTTACTGGCACATTCCTCTTCACGATAAAGATAAAGAAAAATTAGCTTTTATTACAACTGAAGGTTTATATGAATTTCAAGTTCTCCCTTTTGGTTTTCGAAATGCCCCTGCAATTTTTAATCGCATTATTCGTAAAATTCTAACTAAACATAAATGTTCAAATTTTGCTTGTCACTATTTTGATGATATAGTTATTTTTTCAAATTCTTTAGAGGAGCACTATGCTCATTTAAGAAAAGTATTCAAAATTTGTGAGGAGGAAAACATTAAACTAAAATTCTCAAAATGTGTTTTTGCAAAAAATAAAATAAATTTTTTAGGCTATGAAATTAAAGAAGGTTGCATTACACCAGATAATCAAAATATTGAAACTATTAAAAAATTACAACCCCCTAAAAATGTTAAACAACTTCAAAGTTTTCTTGGTTCTGTAATTGTTTATAACAAATTCATTGATTCATATGCTAAAATTAGAGAACCTTTAAATCAACTCTTAAAGAAAGATAAAAAATGGAATTAGACTGCTGAATGTCAAACAGACTTTGAATTGTTAAAAAATAAATTAGCAACTAAACCTGTATTACAATTATATGATCCTAAATTACCTCTTCATGTGTTCTGTGATGCTTCTCAAAGTGCAATTGGTGCAGTTCTAAAACAGCCAGATAATTCAGGTACTCTTCATCCAATATCTTATAATTCTAGAACTTTACGTGACTATGAAAAAAATTATTGTATCACAGAATTGGAATGTTTGGCCATAGTAGATGCTCTTTATAAGTTTTATTATTATTTACATGGTAAAAAATTCATAATCCACACTGGTCATGCTGCTCTTGTTTGGCTTAAAAATGTGAAAAATTTAAGGGGTAGATTATTTCGTTGGTCTTTAAAATTAAGCATGTTTGATTATGAAGTAAAATATTTAAAAGGGATTAATAATGTTGAAGTTGACATGTTATCGAGGCATCCTATTGCTCAATATATCCAACACTCTGTACATTTACTTGAATTAGATGAGATAAAAACATATCAAAATTTAGACAATGTAAATGATCCTAAATATAAGAAAGTTGATGATGTCTTTGTCCTTAAAAAGAAAAATCTGTTTAAAATTGTTGTACCTTTTCCATTAAGAAGAAAAATTTTGCAAAATGCCCATGAACAATTTGGACACCCAGGTACTCAAAAAATGATAAATTTAATTACTCCTCAATATTATTGGCCTCATATTAACTTAGATATTTCAAAATTTGTTAAACATTGTGATGTATGTCAATTAAATAAAAAGAAAAGGCAAAAAAGATTTGGCCTTTTACAGGCTGTACCTCCCACAGATCAACCTTTTGAGTATATCTCTGTTGATACTGTTGGTGGATCTAATTATTATAATTCTACTAAAAAATTTCTCCACTTAATAATAGATCATGCAACTCGCTATGTTTGGGCTTTTCCTTCCAAAAGTGAAACAACAGAAACCTATGCAAATTGTTTGAAACAACTTTTCCAAATTCAAAAAAATACCCAGTAAATCGTTAACTGATAGAAATGGTGCTTTTACCTCATCTAGATTTAAACGCTTTTTAAGAAATTATAGTGTGAAACATTTATTAACTACTTCTCATCATCCTCAGACAAATGGAAAATGTGAACGTGTTAATCAGTCTATTGTAACTAAATTAAGATGTAAAGTAAATTCTTCTTCTACCAAAATTCCTGGAGACCAACTCTCTTTTTCGCTTCTGTATTTGCATCAACATGTAGCCGGCTGCAGCTTGTGTGTGTGTGTAGTGTGTCGTCCTTGTAATGTCTTATGTGTTTAAGATGTGGAATTAAACAGATTTGAATAACCCCATGACTGCCTCTTGGATAATATTTATTATACCTCACCAATCTCATATAAAATATCCATTACAACATCACCATATTACATATATATATATATAATTACACTCACCCAAGAGGAAGCATTTTTTCGTAAAAAAATCGACGTCTGGAGTTACACCTGGTATCATAGGCAAACGGTTCATCAATTGTAACAACCAATGCTTGGAATCCAGACCTTTCTGCTCTTTTAACTATATCAACAACAGTATCTCGTGAAGGATATATATAAGTTTGCATCCACAGCACTGTTCCAAAAGGTACGGATGCTGCAATGTCTTCAAGTGGAACAACACATAAAGAATTCAATGTCATTATAGCTCCCATTCTCGCAGCCCCTGAAAGAGAATTTTAATTCCAACAATGAGTTAAATTCATGTGACGTCATAGTCACATGATAATGATAACCACGTGTTTCTAGCCAATCCGTTCAAACCCTCATGTAACGTCACAGTCGCACGCTAAAAGTAATCTTGTGTTCCCAGCTAGTCAATTCATGTGCTTCGTTGTTGCCAACTTTTGCTCTTTGTAGAAACTTTCTCTTAAAAAGCACATCTTTGTTAACTATAATAATAATCACAAGTGTACAAAATACACTTTATTTAAAAATACGTGCATAAAATAAGATTTTTTAAAAAATATTTAGAATGTTTTTGAAGAATTTTTTTTAATCATACACAATGGATACATTCCTACCAAGTCTTTCTGCAATATCATGGGAAGAAATCCACCTTTTTTTTAGCTATATCATACTACCTCGTTCTAACTCAGCGAGCTATTGATAATGACTTTTTCGTCTTCTTAAAGTTTATCGAGAGTACCATCAACTCACTACGTCAGATCACCATGGTAAATAACACTTACGAACTTTATAGAGCGTATTTAAAATACATTTAATTCGCATGCTCTAAGCGGCGCTACTAGCACTACACTTTTTCCCTAACTAGAAATTCGAATAAAACTCATCTTTCAAATTTCGCCTTACAAAGTTCGTTAAGGCGATATAGTACCCTAAATATCATTAAACTGTCAAAAGAAATTTTTATTGGCTTATTTGATACCTCAAATCTTTATAAACATGCCTGCAATATTTCAAAGCTTAGCCTGCATTTCTATCAAGTTATGGAGCAATATTTGATACTGGACAGCAACTACCACTCCCACATTTTAGATTATCTGCTAGAAAAGAGCCTGATAAAAAATGAATTAATTATTTTTCTACCGCGCGTACATGAGACAAACATTATATATGCAGTAACAAATCATTTCAAGAAAGAATTGTGCAATTCATGCAAAAATTCTACTTTGTGAATTGTTTATTGAAGAACAAATGCATTTGGTCAAGATTTAAAAGTTGTGCGTGCTTTTTATGATATTATTATGAATTAAATTAAAACTTCAAAACGGATTCTACCAAAGCACAAATATTAAATTTCATTTTGATAACGCAGATAATTAAAAATCTAATTCGCAAGAATAGAAAAACTCTCACATTTTTATATATATGTTTCTGGTGATATATACGTATGCATCCCATGTGTGTGAAGTTCAACACTTTTATTATTAAAATATTTTAAGATATTTATTTAAACAAATGCACATATGCAGTTCTTAGATTTTGATATATTTTACCAATAAATTGCTATTTGATTTTACTTTTATTCGTGTACAATATTTAACATGCGAAGGCTTTTAAAATCATGGAAATAAAAATAAAGGCATTAACATCTTTTGTACATGTTGTGAATCAGCTCTGAGCATGGAATTAGCTCTGAAGTGTGTGTGCATTTATTTTTTTATAATTATTAAAGTTTTATGAAATATTGATCTTTCATTAGTTTTTTTCTATGTATTCATTATGGCAGTACACTGTTTAATTGTTCTACACTTGTGCAATTTTTTATGGTAAGCAATTTTAAATAAGCTAATTAACATTTCATAAAAGTTTCAGACAATTCGATGAATATTATATCATGCTATTCATGGAATGAAAACTTCAAACTCATATTTCTCCATGTTGAATTTTTGTACATATACTGTTATTCAAAACCCTAAGGCTTTTTTGATAATTGAAGTAAAGGTTTGAAATTTTTATGCATGTATTGAAATCTTTGTTTTGTAAAACTGTGCATGTAATTAGCTCTAACATGTTTAGTACTTTTTCTAAAAAATTTCAAAATCAAATTAATGTTTTTTTGAGAATTTTTGGAAGTTTAACTATAAAAAAAATTAAAGAGCAGCAGCAGAAAAAAACCCATGCTTTAAAACTTATTGAGTGAGAGAGTGAATATTAAAGTCGCACTGTTCAGCTACACGAGGGCTTTTGGCGACGGACCTCGTAATTTTGAACCATGGTCAAGTGACGAGGACGACACCTGAGCTGGAACCCCTCTCCTAATTACCACACCACACCAACGAGAGGACTTTTGAGCTCTCAACAGATTTAACGGGCATCGCTCCTCTACACGGTAGGTCTTTATTAGTGCTGGGCTCGAACTCATGACACGCCAGCCATGATCGATACCTTGAGCACTAGGCTACCTTCGCACTCTTAAGCCGCTCACAGGGCTGCATATTGATGGCGTGGTCAATTCACTTCAGAAATGAAAAATAAGAGATATCTCTAACGCGCTTACTAGAATGGACACGTACTGTTACTATAGATATTGTTGCAACAGTTTACGGCCATTGATAACTTACGCCTAAACTTAAATAGCAATTTTTATAGTCACATGATAACTACACTTGTTGCCAGCCAATTAGTTAATACACTTCGCTGTTGCCAACGTTTGCGTTTTACAGATTATTTTAAAAATATACATTCGTAAATAATTATAAAGCAAATAGGGGTATTTAAAAGGCGCCTTATTTAAAAGTATACGCATAATAAGTGCATTTTCTTAAAAATTTTGAATAACTTTTCGAAGAATCTTAATATATGAGCCTTATTATCCAATTATCAAATTTGAAATTTTATTTAAATTTTACAAGCAGAACAACAAGTTCCAGCCTAATGTCAGTTTTGAATTCAATGAAGAACACGTGATTATATTTATCATGTGACCATCATGAGTTTAGCCCATTGCTTAAGTAGCAAAAATTGATATCCTTTGCAAAATAAAAATTAATGGGTTAATAAATTTCTCTGTATATTATAATGGTATACATTCAATTAACACATCCTTCCCAATTAAAGAAAAATGCTCCATTTTTAAATTATGTAGAAAAAATTTTTGGTTTACTTTAATGTGTAATTCTGGTAATCATGTGACGATGTTTTCGTTTTATTCTTACCCTTTTGACATAAAAGTATAGTATATAACAGGGGCGGCAAATCTTTATTGGTCAACATGCCATTTTTTTCTAAAGAAGTGTTTAAGGAGGTATAGACGGGCCCTCAAATAACTTTTTCTTGAGATTACTGGGAAATTAATAAAACAAAATACACACTAACAACACAAAATTCATTATTTAATTCGAAAAAACACCTTTGGCACTGTATAGTTGTAAAGGTTTTAGTTATACGTGCAATTCTAATTAAAATAAACATTAGTGTGGTTTCTGTTGCTGCAGATTGGATAACAAATAGCTTATATTATGAGTGTAACATGTTACTCTTAGTATAATACATACTGAATTGATGTCATCTGCCAAACGGGCTCTAAGCAATTTTTTTGCAGTCGTTCACTTTTTTCACAAGTGGATTTGTGATATGTTTCAAAATGCCGTTTTCAGACGATGTTCTGCATACCATTATTCCAGAACATAAAACACACACCTCTTTATCGCTTTTACTAATAACGCCATACTTCTAGAATCACTAAATTTGAAATTCTCTGTTAGCTATATTGCTCTTTTTGTTCCTTTGCTGAACTAGCCATGTTAAATAACAGCTAAAAATCGCAAATGTAACACAAATAAACTTTAAAATACTGTTGTGTCAATTTCATCGACACAACAGTATTTAATGCATAGACAAACTTTGCATCATTAGCAATTGTAGTCCACGACGTAACTAAGGCAAGACAATAACAAACGAGTGTGCTCCCCACCACCCTGCGACCAATCACTTGTGTTTGTTCGTAATACTTCATAGTGAACTTTGTTATTTTGAAATAAAATGCAAACCATTTTGATCGCTGGTGTGCCCAAAATATTGTGTCACTTGCCATCAATGACACGCGTTCCACTGGTTCGCCATCCCTAATATATAACATACGAGGGTTGCTGTTGATGTTTCTGGCCTTGGAACAGAAAGCGTTGCTGGGCAACCTTAGACGATTTAAATCGGAAGTTTGATGTTTGAAACATAAATTCTTCAGAAATATTTGCCATTTTAGCTTGGTTTGTGTTGTTTACAGTTAAAATTCATCTCGTTAAGAAAATGGAAGTGACTTGTTAACATTTTCGAGTGTGATTATTTTTCATAACTTTCGACGTTGACTGTCAAGACAAGATTGCTTTGATGAATTTAATTTTTTATACAGCAATAAAGGACCATCCTACAGCATTGTAAAAAACTGGTATAATGAATTTAATCGTGGTCGGCGTTCAATCCAGGATGAATTTCTTGCAGGTCGTCTAAAATCGGTTGCTTTTCAAGAAACTATCGATGTTGTGCACGAACTAATAAAACAAGTTCATCATTGGAGATATCGTGAGATTGAGCTATCTTTAGGCATTAGTAGGATAAGCATCAACAAAATTTCAGATGAAAATTTACCCGTTGGAAAAAATTGTTCGTATTAGATCCCGCAAAACCTGACAAACGCTCTAAAGAAGGCTTTTGCCGATTGGTGCAAGGAAATATCGACAAATTATGTTAAAGGTGCAACAAAGGCTGTGTATAATATCTACATAGGTGACGAATTTTGGGTGTAGGCACTTGAGCCGGAAAGAAAACAACAATCAATTGCATGGGTTTTCCAAGACAGCCCGAATCCAACAAAAGTTGTTCGAGCAAGAAGCATATCGAAACAAATAGTTGCTTGTTTCTTCAGCATTATCGGTCACGCGGAGATAGAGGTCAGTGGCGACAGGATGGTCAATTCTGAATGCTACACGACCATTTGTTTGCCAGAAGTCATTGGAGAAATTCGAAAAAGGCAGAAGAAAAGGCGAATCATTCTGCATCATGGCAATGCGAAATCTCACACATCGGTTAAAAAAAAAAGGAATATCTGAAAAGCCAAAACATTCAATTCATGGGTCATCCAACGTACAGCCCTGACTTGGCACCCAATGAATAATTTTTATTCCCTTATGTCAAAAAAATTACGCGGACAACACGTTTCGGCACCCGAAAAAGCGGCTGATACATTCAAAATGTTTGCTTGGGAATTACTTAAATCGGAGTGGAAAATATGCTTCGAAAATTGGTTCAAGCGCTATCGAAAGTATTGATATTCATGGAGAATATTTTGATAAACAATAAAACCAATTTCGGTCATAAATATTTGTTTTTCATTATTAGGTCAGAAATATAAATAACCTTCGTATGTATAGATATGGATAGGAGTGAATTTACCTCTTACTGGACCATAATCTCCCTCCGGATGATACATTACTTGGCCTGCTGTAGGTGCAATACCAACTGGAAAGTTGATCTTCTGTCCTAAAACTGTAGTCTCTACGGTGTAATCATAAATTCCACGTAGTACTTTTTTCTTAATCCAGATACTTTTGTTATTGTTTGGAATAGATACAAGGATATTAAAATGCTATATTATATTTAATACACATATCTTATATTTAATACACATAAAATAAATTGTGGGAGAAAATAGCCAAATATTTTAAAATATAGAATTTTTCGAAAGATTTCATAAGATAAGCAATACACAATGTCTGATTTCTATAACCTTTTCATAACTAAAGCTTAATTCTTTAGAAAATAGGAAATGCACTGATTTTATTTGATAACGTCAACTAGATTTACTTATATTCCGATTAAGAGGGATCTATATATTCTCATGAGCTCTGTATTAAGTAAAATTTATTAAAAAAAAATCAAGGCAGTTACCCTATTTCTATAAAATAATCAATTTCATATATTGTGAAATTTAATTCAAGTTCCAAGTAATGTCTTTCGCTAAATTTTAATAATATTAATTACATCAGAATCTTTTTCAGCTAAATAACAATTAGACTGAAAATAGTAGGTATCATATTCTTATAAATTGATATATGAATATTAAATATCGTGAATGGAACTTTTACAATTAAAAGCATCCCTTTTATTAACAATATTTCTATTTAATTTATGATCCATAGTTTACAAAGTTGTAGACAGGTATTCTAATGTAATTTGCTTATTATTAGTTTTAATAAGGTTTAAGTATACGTAGGATAAAAAGTAATCTTAGGTATAATTCATTATTTTTACTAAAAAAAATTAGTGATTCCAGTCCCATTGTCATCTCTTCCGCTACATTTTTTCGAAATTTATATTTTGATTATTCTTTTTTTAAAGTTAACTAGGAAATATACTTTATTGTGGTTTTCATTGCCCCATATAACTATACATCTATTTTTTAAAGCTAACCTTTTATAAGCCTCTTTGTTTTCCCAAAGGGTTTGTTGGTTTCCAGATGCAGACCAAATATAGTCTCTAGAAAGCGGGTCCAATAAAGCAGGGGCACATCTTTCGAAATCTTCAATGTTGTACATAGTTTCCAGGCTGTAAAAAAAATTGTCCTTAAGGTAAGATTTTTCTAAAATTCTCTTACAACTGATTTGTTCATTTTGGGCAACAATTTTTTGGCTGTAGAATATTTAATGGAAAATTTCTCTTTACTCGTATGGACTCATTGTTTCATAGAAATTAAAATATTTTCATACTTATAGAAAAAGTTTCCTTTATATTAATCAATTCCGATCCTATATTCGAAAACATCACTATATGAGGTTGGTGAATAAGAAATGTCGGACTTTCTTTACATGTGAACGTTTGGTCTGTTTTTTTTTTTTTTTTTTTTTTTTTTTTTGATTTTAACATTTTTTTTTTTTTTTTTTTTTTTTCGTGATATTTTTTTTTTTTTTTTTTTTTTTTAATACTCCAAGCTATTGTTTATCGTTTGAGAATATTCAGTTCTCTATAATTAACGAATTTTAAAATCTGATAAAAGGGTATTCTTCCTTTTTTTTTTTTTTTTTTTTTTTTTTTTTTTTTTTTTTTTTTTTTTTTTTTTTTTTTTTTTATAATCTGATTACCTAATATTGTTTCATTCACATGTTAAATGAAACAACAATTAAAAAAAATAAAAAAAAATTCAGGTTCCATGACATTAACAATTCACACTAAAAAAATCAAATTTAAAATATGTGGAGCAAATCACGCATTATATGCTCATACATTACGAAATGTTTGAAAAATTTAATTAATGCCGTCATTTAATATCAACATCCCCACACTCCCAACAAATTTCGAACTAATAAAAATCGAAAATAAATGTTTTAAAATGTGAAATTTTGCAATACCCAGTTTATTCACCGAATCTTTTACCAGCCGACTTTCACTTTTTTAAGCATTCAGAACAGTTTTTATAGGTTAAACACTATGAAAATGAAAATAGTCTGACAAATTCCTTATCAGAGTTTATTAGTTCAAAAGATCAGAATTCCTCTTATGACCTTATCACACACGCATGTCTGGAACAACCATTTCGGGAAATTTTTTCAGTTACTGTAAGGGTGAAGGATTTTCATAATCAAAATGATACGCTTTGAATTTAGCCGCGTCGTATCTTCACATTGAAAAATTACTCGCCCCGATTTTTCTGCTTCGGAAAACGAACATCCAATATTATTTTTTTAATCCACTCGCGCTTTTGTTGACGATTGTAAATAGAAATGGAGTACTATTCTGTTGAAAATATTATACATCATTTCTCATGCGTATGAGAAAGCCGAATCTGCCACCTTTATCGCTCTCTTGTTTATGACATAGAGAGATGAAGAACCCTGTTGACTGAATTACCCCTGAACCCTGAATTACAAGCAACCATAATTTCGAACAAATCTTTCAGCTCACTAGAAAAAAGTCGTTTGAAGCCGTTGCTGGGCAGAAATTGCTCAAAATGATTGCTTTTTAGGAAAATTGCTCCAAATACGTATACGTGTGATGCTTTTAGACAGGCATCTACTCATTAAAAGCTAGCTCGTTGGGAAAGATGTTTCAAAGCAAATGGAGCCATTTAATTTTGAATAAAAACTATGCAATTTTATATGTTCACTTTTCTTATACACCACCTAATAAATGTAAGAAATTCTATACAGTTTTTTTAAAAAATATGATAGTATGAAGATTTCTTGCAATATAGAATTATTTTTTACTAAAGCATACTTCACACATTTATTCATGCTAATTAAAGTATGTATGCTCCAAATAACGCTAATTAATTACAAATTTCAATAAAATGAGTTACATAAAGTTTTAATCACTTTGTGAAAAAAGTTAAATGTTCGTTTAACTTTTTAAAAAAGTATTGAAAGGAAAAAGAAACCTACAGAGCAAAAGCATAGATTTGTTAACTATGAGATTACAAATAGATTTTTTTTTCTGTGATAAAAAACCTATGTTTTACACATTCATTTCTAATTCAGAGATATATTCTTTCAATCTATAACGACAAAAAATACTTTTAAAACTCGAAAACTTTTTTAAAAACTTTAATTTTAGAAAGAAAATGATACCAAACTTTTTAAAATGAGGCTTTCAAAAATATTCTGCATGGAAATTACTTGAAAATACAATTAAGACGCTTATCTTATAAGTAGCAACATTGCAAGTGATATTCATCTTTAACTTTGAAAATAAAAATTACGTGCAGTGCGCGGAATGAAAATAGTTTTTTAGTATTATTATTCAAAAAATAAAATATTGTAGGTTGGAATAAGTTTCATCTTCTTCTATAATGTATAAATTTTCCTTAAAATAATAATGTATAATAAAACATTTGCCTTTAAAAATGGTAGGACTCTTGAAGCAGTAAGCTCGTTCTCTTCTTTATACCATAGACCAAAGACTTAACCATTCCAAATTATTTAAGTTACTCATTGCATATTTTTCTGGATACTCTTTCTTCACGTAGCATTTTTACTGCCATGCACTGTATTTGCATTTAAAAGTATGATTACCTCACACACACTTTGAATTGAAATTCAAAAATGAGCATTCCAAAAAGATATTCAAAAGGCTATTTAATACATGTTAAACTGCCTCTAAAAAGTCAAAAATTTCCATTATAAAATATTGAAGCTTGACGTGTGCTATATAAGGGAACAAAATATAAAACTTGCTCAAATAAAACTAAATAATTCCATAAAATAAATAATAAAACAGAACCTTTTAAATATCATCTTCAGTTCACACATTTCTACTTACCTAACGTTTTCGCAATTTCTAGGTTTGTAGACAGCGCCGCACTGTATCTAGAGATACAATCAAATCGTCCATCAGTTATTGTAAGGAAGAGAAGAAAAATATTTTAATTAGTATTAATGTGATCAAGAAATCGCCTATATTAAGCCCCATAAGCAATCTTCTACAAAAAAAAAAATACTTAGAAAAACATTTGCAATGATTCCAAATTTTTCTTAAACAGCAATGCGTGACCATGGCCCATTCCCTTCTCATTTTCTTTATTTATTTCATGGGTTCGTGACCATGACCACTTTACTACAATGGTCACTGTGTAATTAATTATCAAGCATTTCATTTAAGTTATTTCAAATTTCTAAAAAATGTTTCAAGAAGCCATAAAAAGTTTTTATTCTTCTTTTATAAATCTTTTTTCTCCTCTTATATTATACAACACAAAGCATTTGAAATAACAATTATATTTCTCTAACGTTTCCTAAGTCTTTTAATAGAGTCGATTTATTATATAAGACTACATAACACACACACACACAAACACACAGTATGTCATTGCCTTAAGATGTATATTATGTAGCTATAACAATATTTTTAATATGATATTTACAGTAGAATTTAAAGAAATATTCAATGAATTTTCTCTTCTAACCATAAATTATTATTATTTTCTAAATCAATACAACTTTTACCCTATACTGATGATATTGATGTAATTACTCGTACCTTCCCTGCTATGAAAGAGGTATTTCTTGCCCTTAAGATTGCAACGAGTCAAATGGGTCTTGCTATAAATGAACAAAAAAGACTAAATATGCGCTATTTTCAAAAGATAGAATTCCAAATGCTTATCTTGAATAGATTTATGTAAATCTGTGAAACAGTTAAAAGTTTTACCTACTTGGGATCAATTATTACCTCAGTAACAAAATATCTCATGAAATCCAGAATCAATTATATCTGGTAAATGAGGCTCTTATGAAATGAGGAGGTTTTTTAAAAATCTAAAACTTCTTTCAAGAAACACATTTTTTAATTTTACAAAACTCTTATTAGACCAGTTCTGACATATGCATCTGAGACTTGGACAGTAATAAAATGGAAGCAAAAATCGGATGGCATTTCTTTTGAAAGAAAAATACTTCACAGTATACTTGAGAGATGGTAGACGAAAACAATAGCTAAGAGAAGAAGATGGCAATTTGTATTATATAGAATTTGTAGACAGCCTGACATTATTGGATACATGAAGAAAAATTAAATGAATTGGATGGCCCATATTATTCGAATGCCAGATGATAATGTTGTCAAAAAGATACTGCAGTTCAAAGTCACTGGGATTCGAAAGCGTGGAAGACCAAGGCTGAGATGAACAGACTCAGTGAAATCAGACTTTGGGATTATAAACGAGAAAACTTGAAGAACAAAAGTAAGCAAGAAGTCATTATGGAGGAATCTTCAAAAAAAAGGCACCATTAGGGGCTGTCTTCCCAGATATAATGGTGATGAACATAAATTATATGAGGCCTCACATCAGTCATATACAAGGCTTGTAACTTTAATAGTGGCAATACACAAAACCAAAGAATGTCGTGTATACCACATGTGAGCTACATACCTACTTTACCTTTCAGCAAAAAGACTCGTCCTTCCTACGTCACGCATTCGGAGTGAATCGAAGAACTGATCCTTGTATTAGCTTGAGGTCTAAAGTAAGTGTTGTCAGGATGTTTTCAAAACAAGAACAACGAAGTTGGATAAAAATTGAATGTGCTAGAAGTCGTACAGCACGACAATGTCATCCAGGACTTCAAGAGGCTTTCGGGGAATCTGCATTGCCTTACAGAACTGTAGCAAGATGGGTAAAAGCCTTCAATGAATTGCGCCAAAATGTAGCAGACATCCATCGGCGAGGTCGTCCTAGTGTCAGCAAAGTAGAAGTGCATAACAATTTACTGTAATTATTCAAACTGTATAAAAATCATATTAAGGATTTTAAGAATTCAATTGAAGTTTTGACCTTTCTTTTCAAAAGGTTTTAAGGAAATTATTTAAAAATGTCATCTTATGATCCCCAAGATACTTGCGATAATTTGAGCTGTATATTAGATTGCTTTCATTAATTAAATCTACCCTTTAGCCATGGAATATAACTCTTTTAGGAATACATTGCTTAAAATAACAAACATGTTACACAAAATCAAACCACTTGAAAAATGTTGCCTTACTTAATTCAGTCGAGATATTTTGATTCCTTTCATGCCAAAATTCCTGTTATCTAATAAAAGTCTAGAACTTACGAATAATGTACTTTGTATTCGTCTTGTTAAATCCCTGAAGAATTCGTTTCATTACTCACCTTCCACTGAAATTTAATAAACAGCTGTTAGTTGGATACAATTCATTCAGTTGAAATTTATTCTAGAGCTTATCTAGAATTTTTCTGAAATACAAAATTTAACTACATCTTATATAATTAATGTTGACTAGTTTTGAAACATAATCACAGTGTTGGAATTAGATATTGTTTTCGTATTTCAAAATAAAGCTTTTATCGAATTAGTAATAAATCAAGTTTGCTGTATCCATTAGAATCATGAGAAAAGGGTGTTATATACAGTACAACGTCATTTATCTGAACGTTTATTATGCGGAGTGTCAAATATCCGAACCAAAGTCCGGATCCGTTTTCGAACAGTGCAATGCTCAACAGTTGTTTCGTGTGAGGCCAAAAGTGACGGTAAACCTCAAGGTCAGGGATATTTGGAGAATTTCAATTGTGTCATTTGTCAAACATCTGCGTGGAATATTAGGCCAGCTTTTTTCCAAGTGAAGGGTGTATACGTGCTCGTTTGTTGAGTTTTGTTGATGTAGAAACCTGGATGGCATGCGATGCAGAGACTGTAGATTTCAAATGCTAAAAAATAACGAGATTGTGACTTCCGTGCAAGAAGAATCCAACCCTGTCGATGATGAAGCGGATGAAGACTAGGACAACAACAACGACGAAAGTAGCAAGGGTCCATCAAATGTTGACGCATTTGATTCATTAGAGACAGCTATGGAGTAATATGAACAACAATCAAAGTGCTGTCCTACTCAACTACTGCTGCTCTAGAGAATCAGAGATCTTGCAATGAAAAAACGGTGTACAATGGTGCAGCGAAAAATAAGTGATAATTTTCCACAATCCAGGTAAAATTGCGGCATTTTGTCCTATTTTGCTTTTTTTTTCAAGCACGTTTCCCGCATGTGATGATTTTCAATATTTTTATAGTGTCCAGTATCACGTACTACATGGATCGCATTCGGCTTTCGGCTATCCGAAGAACCGCATATCTGAACGGTGTCCGGTCCCAATTAATTCGGAT
>BMAO01000225.1:0-19825 GCA_019973975.1 Trichonephila clavata | reverse complement strand
TTTTTAAACTGTAAACCAAAATTATTTCAAAAGTTTAAAATACTTTTTCCCTATGGGAAAAAAACTACACTAACCTCTACCATACATATCTTTTGCTGGAAGAAACGCTATATATATATAAATTTTGAAAACGTGGTCTTTGAAATTTTGCAACAGCCCGTATCTCGTAAAAATGCCTTCAAATGACCCTCTATAAAATAAAGTCCGAATACATGATAAACGAGGGGCTAAAGTTTTACGACTTTTCATTCTTCTGTTGCTCTTGCACTTATGGATTTGGTAGCCTGAGATGAAAAAGGATTTTAGACTAAAAATATTAAAAGGGCTCTAAAAAGCGACGTTATTGCCACTCATAAGATTATCTATGTCGGAAATCAGTTAAGTCAGATGAAAGGTTATTTTTACATGCAACAAACGCAAAGGGGTTTCAATTTTATTCTCCTAGCACTAGTGCTTTTGTTTGTACGTCGAAAATGATAGATAGAGGTCAAATACTGAAAAAATATATTTTTCAAAGCTTTTTAAATACGCGTACATCTTGAATTAACTTTCATTTTAATCTTAAATTGGTATATATTCTTTACCTTAAGGTATCCGACTACATTCGAAATTATTCTTCAAAAATGTACAAACGAATATTTCTCTTAATATTTAATGTCAATTTGATTAGAATACACGTATAAAATTGTATACAGAAAAATATTACAGTAAAAAAATTTGTGGTGATCCCTTACACTATAACCTTCCTGTCTATCTGAAAACCCGGCTGGATGTATAGGTGAACTTAAATGATCAAAAGACATAAATCCAATTCAAACTGATTTATTGATGCTTATCAGTGTATAAGTTCAGACACAACACAATACTAATTCATATAAATAAACTGGAGTGGAGTAAAGAAGTGGGGTATCAATACTAGTGGATAATACAGAATTTTTTTCAACTGAATCTAGGAAAGCTTAAACGCGAACAATTACAACTACGCCACACGATAATAAGCTGATTTTCTTAAACACAGTCATGGACCTTATATTTTACTGCTGTGGTTCCTTCGTGATGAAATTCTGGCCATTTATTTGGTTGGATGAATTGATGAAAACTCCACGTTCCGTAATAATGAATTTCACTATTTTAAATCCACTTCTCTTCGCGTACATCAACACGTATCAGGCTCGCTTCACTTGTCAACAACTACGTGTTGACTTCTCGATCTTTAATTCATTTGACTTCTCACTTCCTCTTACTTAGCTTCTAATCAGCTCACTTCAATTCTCGAAAACCGAATTTATATAGTATTTCTTATTTACATAAATCACGCCTGGCTCTCGATGAAGGTTGGTTGAAATAAATAAATTGCTTTAAGGAAAGAAGAAGTTAGTGAAAGACCGTATAGATCGGTCACAAATTATTTCAATGCAATATTTTGGCAAAATATGACCTTAGAATTACTAATTTTCAAAACATTCGCCTGTTTTGAAAAATGCTTCTAAAGTAATAAAATTTTACTTATATTTAGCCAAGATTTCTTCAAAGAGCCTGAGCTAGGATTTTTGAAAAATGTATATTATTTTCAGAGTTATTACCAATTAAAATAGTTAACGTCATTTTTTTTGTCAAAATATCTCCACCCTTATATACTAAAATATGGATAAATCCATTTCTAAGTTATATAGCTCGAAGATTTTAGTTCAGGCTCTGTACAGAGGTCTGCGCTATACATGGGCAAAATATTTTTATTGTAGAAGTTTTTCCTATAAATGAGAATGTTTTGAAAATAGGTAATTCTATGCATTTTTTTGTCAAAATGTTGCATTTTAATAATTTTTTATTGTAAAAATAGTTTTAAAGCAATTTTATACGTGTATTCTAATCTATAAGCAGAACTAAATATTTTTTTTAAAAAAACCCATTCGTTTGTACGCGCTTTTACAAAAAACGTGGTTCCGAACGTAGTCGGATACATTAAGGTATCCGACTGGTTACCACAAAGTTTTTTTTTTAAAAAAAGGAGATATGGAGATTTTTTTTGTTGTTATTTTTAGATTTATTTAGTGCATTTTAAGAAAAATGTGCTAAAATTAAGAGGAGAAAAATAAATTATTATTACTAAAATGGGAAAAAATATGTAAAAATTGACAAAAAAATAGCACAAACGCGGCCCATACTGTACTAAAGGTTTATAAACAAATTTCAATTTTTCCAATCTAATGTGCTGCTATATTGTTCAATTTCGAAATGACCTTCAGAATAAGAGATATTTTCTTTTTTACAAAAACTAGAGCACTTGATCGCGGTAGCTATATGAAAATGCTTAAGAAGACAGTGATTATATTCACATAAGCGACTGTAAATTTTGTAATAAAACAGTGATTGATACATCTGAAGGTTAAAACAATTCTACTATTATACATAACTTACAGAAAAATTTTCACAATTCATTATGTTCAAAACTTTTTTAACAATCGCTGACCCCGTTTGATTATTTTGATTGACCCGAAAATCACATTTCGAGTAAAACGCGTTTTAATGTATGACATCTTGCTTAAAGTAATGGCATCTGCTTTTAATAAAACACTTGTAGTTTTTGTTCTATTAAACGAAAAGTGGTAAGCTTGGTATTTTTATAAAGCTAATAAGATGGCCCATAAAATAAAATCATGAAAAAAATTTCAATTTTTGGCAAAATTCACAGTTTGAGGTAGTCGGATACCTTAATGCTAAAACTATGCATAAGATATATATCAGAATTTCTTATAATCTAAATTTCGTTCTGGAATAGCAATATAGGAAAATTTGTTGTTGCTTATGCCACCTGATCGTCAGTAACATCACATCAAGGTTCACGGAATTAATTGCGGCTAAGGGCTAGAATTTTACGCCTGTCGTAAGCCTAAGCTTTGAGCCCCCATGAAGGTGACATTACGATTTTGCTTGGTACAACACGATAGATGGCGACACCATTCGAACCCACTGATTTAACGAGCACGTACTCTGTGTGTACTCGGCGGTCATTTGGTGGCATCGAGCATCGAACCCAGGCCTTCCAGTCTGGAGTCCAACGCTCGAGCCACTAGGCTACCCACAACCCCAGGAAAATAAAAACTATTTACAGTAAAATGATAATCTGTTAAAATAAACAAAGAAAGAAATCAAAAATTGTAAAAGTTTTACAATTATTGTATTAAAAATATGGCTATCATATTTATTTTCTTTATAAATAGGATAGTCATAGGATAGGGATGTTTTTATAAGAAATAAGGTCAAAAGATCGTTCAGATAAACTCTGCATTATATAAAATTCTCTCTCGTCATATTAATGAATACACACACAGAGAGAGAAGAGAGAGGTTACCTTTTATATGATCCATTTTATATATTTTAACACAGATTTACTATATTTTAGAGACATTTTTACCATGCAGATGGCGCTAACATTTTTCTAAGTGTTTTGCGCTATTATTTATAGATTTTGTTTTCCACATTAAAAAAAATTATAATATTTCAACATTTGCAAAGTTATTTTTCTTAAAATTTTAAATATTTTTATGTTTTATATTATGGATATTTTACATTTTATTTGTAACTCCAATTTTTCGAATACTTTTCCTTAGAATGATTTTGCAGTGATTTTTTCTGGGTGCAATGTTAAGCCTGTGTTGAATCTGAGTTATTTGTAATATAAATTTTAGTTCCATTCTGAAGTATTTGAAAATTTGTCACAGAGGAGGGAATGTTGGATCTACAAATAGTTTGAAAGTACAATATTATATCTTTAAATGTAATACACATTTTTGTAAAGTGTTCTTTTGAGTTCACTTATTTCTTCGAAAAAAAATCCAACTTAAAGGAAAAATATGTTTTTTCAATGAAAGTAAAAATTGGCATAATTCTTTCAATACAATATTTATAACATTTCTGACTGCTAATATGAGTTTATATAAGTGATTTAAAACTTAAAAATGTTTTTAAAAAATATGCTTATTTTTTAACATAATATGTTTGAATAATAAAACTGTTAAGTGGTTAAGTGAATGTGTACCTAGTCATAAGAAAATAAGAAATTAAAGCTCAAGGAGAAGGAAATGATTTATTTGAACACATTGAAGAAGTACTGTACAGTAATTGTATTAAACCATGACACCAAAGTAAATTTATAATTTCTTTTAAATGAATATATATATATATACACTGCTGGCCACAGTAAATTCAACACCCTGAAGGAAACACGCAATTAACATGAAATTTGCAACATGCATTAGCGGAGGTGAGATACGCAAATAAATAGAATTTCAGGGCAGACACACATCACGCACGCCTGTGGCGCCACCTCAAAGCGCTATTTATGGCTTGGAGATTTTGACGATTTCAAGTTCGGCAATTGTGTTTTTCTTGTGGTTTTTTCAAAAAACGATCAGTTATATCTCGTAGAAAACAGCGATCAGCTTTTGATCAGGTATCCGAGTTCGACAGAAGAAGGATAGTGGCCTACCGAGATTGTGGATTATCTTTCAGGGAAATCGGTAGTCGTGTGTTAGACGAAACCAAAAAACTGTAAAATGGATATGTGACCGTTGGATGTAGGAAGGTACGAAGGACCGACGTGGTCGATCGCATCCACCTCAGTGCACCACTTCACATGAGGACAGGCAAATTATGCGCATGGCAGTGAAGGATCGCTCAGTCACATCACGAACCAAACCGCAGCACATTGAGTCTGTAACGCATCATTCAGTGTCTGCGCGTACCATTCGACGCCGTTTACAGCAGAGTGGTCTGTCGGCAAGACCCACAGACGTTTCCGCCGCCAATGGTGAGATGAAAGAAGGATGTGGGTGGCAGAATGGAATGAAGTTGTCTTTACTGGCGAGTCACGCATCTGTCTGCAACACCACGATGGTCGGATTCGAGTCTGGAGACACCGTGGAGAGAGGATGTTGAACAGCTGCATTATGCACCACCACACTGGTCCTGCTCCGGGCATTATGGTATAGGGCGGTATTGGATATCACTCTCGCACTCCTCTAGTACGCATTGCCGTTACTTTAAACAGCCAGTGCTATATCTCCGAGGTGTTGGAGCCAGTTGTCCTTCCTTACCTTCAGGGCTTGGCCACAGCCATATTTCAACAGGATAATGTGCGACCACACGTCGCACGCATAGTCCAAAGGTTCTTCGTCAATCACCAGATTGAATTGCTTCCTTTGCCGGCTTGCTCTCCTGATCTTTCACCGGTAGAAAACATGTGGTCCATGGTTGCTCAACGATTGACTCTGATTACACCCCCAGCTGCCACACCAGATCAACTTTGACAATGTGTGGAAGCTGCTTGGTCTGCTGTACCCCAAGAACACGCCCAAAGTCTCTCTGAATCAACGCCGAGGCGTGTGGCAGCGGTGATCTCCAACAATGGCGGGTACTCTGGCTACTGATTCTGGCAGGAACCACACTTCACAGAAGTCTATAAATTTAATCATTTGCTACTTGGTCAACATGATATCTACAAAATAAATTTTGTTGTGATATATCTTGTCTTTCTTGGTGCTGCATTTACGATGGCCAGCAGTGTATACATATATATTGTTTAAAAACAACAAATAAATTGACACACAGAGTTATATATACTTGGATCTCTATTTTGCGAACTTTTTTCCTGGAACCAAGCACATAAAGTATATTGAAAATGAATCACCACACAATGAATTGTTTTCTAGATTTTGTAACTTCATTAAATAGAGGTCCGACTGTATATAATATATAGTCCAACGTAAAATTATTTTTAATTTAGGAGCACACGATTAAGAAAGTTTAGAAATCACCAATATCAAGAATTCACTATTTTCTCTTGGTAAATATTTTTTGACAAGCAAAAATTATTTTAAAATGTATTTATATCGAGATTAGGCATGATTTCATGATGACACCCAAAATAATTCAAAATTCTCAAATGTGATTTTATAGATAATTAAATGCGACAATCATATTATATATACTATAGTTTTATTTCATTACTTTACGTAATTTTTATCTCTATTCCTTGAAAAAACCAAATGGAAATAAACAAATAATAATAAATTTTTGATAAATTAAACATAAAACTGAAACATAATTCTCTTTATCGTAAAAAGTAACTTTGAAATTCTTTCCCAATAATTTAAATTCAAACGTAAATCGAATTAAAACATTTAAAAGAACATTAGTAAACTAAAATAGACAGTAAGTACAAGAGCATTAAAAAAAAGAAAAATAATCAGTAGTAATTTCGCATAGTTTACTTTTCTGAATAACATGAATGTTTATTCAACAAGTATTACGTGTCTCAACTGATGCATGAAAAAAGACATTCAACAAAGAATACAAAACGAATTCATGCTCCCGAACTTAAAGATTTTCGAAATCAGTCAGTATATTTATTTAAATCAAGATCACATGCGTGGAGGAAAATAATTCCAAAACTGTTACTCTTTTAGTACAAAAGATACTTTTTTCTACCATTTAGAAATTGCTCGTCTGGGCTGGATGCATTTTTACAGCACATCTTCATCCCCTCAAAGCAACCTAAAAGGAACAAAAGTCCAAAAACCGATTGCTTTGTGCGGGGCTTTTGTATTCATGCAGATATTTCGCAATAAAACAGTGAATGATCAAATCGTGAAAAGGAGTTCTTTTTCACTCTTTACGACGGAGTGAATCGGAGTCGTTTAAATTGATGTCCTTTTGTGTCAGGAATCGTAAACTGTTATTCGCAATTTTTTACAACAGTCGTATAGGAAATATAAAACGCATCAGAGTTGGATTGAACAAATACAATTAAAATTAAAATAATTTTCATAAGGTTTCATGGATTTTAATCATCAAGGAATGGTTCTTTAGAAAAAAATGGATTGAAGAAAATCAGGAAAAATGTATTTTCCGTAAAAGCCATACCATGCCTTTTCATAGCCAAACTATGAAATTGATTAAATTATTTCGAAATATTTTTGAAGGAATATTGATAAACGAACGTATTGGAAAAATGCTTAATTTAACTAAAATTTCATTTTATATTCATTTATATCAGTTTTTTTTGCGTGCAGAGTTTATAGATTAGTAAAGCATTTCCGAAATATTATCACCAAGAGAGATTTCTAATCAAACTAGAGTTGACTATAACAAAGAAAATATGCCAAAAAAGCTCCAAGTAAATGGATTTAATAGAAACGAGCCTAAAATAATCCTTTTAAATTAATTTGCTATTTCATTTGATTTTAAGAATAAATTGTATTACAATTACTAAACATTAGAATATAAAAAAATAACCTTTATCTCAATAGCATTTCAATGCATACTCTTTTTCCATTTTCATAACTAATTTTTAAGTTGTCTGACTACATTCGCGTAGAACCGTAATTTTGAAAAAGCGTAGAGAAATGAATATTTTTTATATGTTTAATGTCCCTTTAATTAGAACAGACATATAAAATTGTTTTAAGAATATTATTAGAATAAAAATTTTAATACAATTGTATTGTAAGAAATGAAAAAATTACATTTTCAAAAGATTCTCTTTTTTATGGCAAATTCTGTAATACTATGTATAGCAAATACTATGTATAGCAATATTTTGCCTATACATAGCTAGATTTCTCAACAGAGCTAGAATCAGAGAGTTGTGAAAAATCCCTTCTAACAACCAGGAGTTTTTTATTGTAATTTATCTACTCTGGTATATTAAGATTTTAATAATCCATTTCTAAGCTATATGGTTCAAAAATCCTAGCTCAGCTCTGTACAGAAGTCTTAGTTATTTATGTGCAAAATATTATAATTGAAGCATTTTTCTTTAAAGAAGAATGTTCTAAAATAGCATTCCTTCTTCATTTTTTGCCAAAAAATTGGATTTAAGTTAATTTTTTACAGTAGCGATATTTTTAAAGCAATTTTATGAGCATATTCTAATTCAAGTGACACAAAATATCAAAACGGGTTATCACTCCCCTAGGCGTGATAATCCTACAAGAAGAGGGGGGGGGGCGTGAGTATATCGGAAAGTCGAAAACAAAACATTATTTAAAGAAATTATTAATTTACTGAAAGAAAACAAAATAAAATACATTCCTAAATAAAATGCACATTTACACTGATATAATACACTTATAAATGTATCTGTACTGCAAAATGCATTTCATAATTAATTTAACAATACTAAGTTAAAAACAAGTTTAATAATTACCTGTGACCCTATGGGCATGTAATAAAATCATATACCAGATTTAATACTTATCTTGTTAATTTGTACGGTTTATAATTAAAGTCATATTGTAGCTTCACGTCAAAGTAGTATACATTGTTACTGTATGGAGGGGAGGGCGGTCAAAATCATGGTTGAAAATTGGGTCGCCAGCAGTGGAGCACACAAGGGAAGAGGATCCACGAATCCGGACCCCCCACAGGCCTTAATGTTTATTCAATTGATTATAATCCTGCGTATATAGTACTTAAAATGTAATTAAGTATTTGTAATTAATAACTAATTTTATTAACTAATGATAATTATTTTTAATAATTAATTTTACACTGTTTTTTGCTCCCGAAAATTGACAAAATCAAAAGAATATGTTGGGCGGCGTATGGACTAAATTCATGTGACGTCATAATCAAATGAAAATTTTAAACCACGTGTTTTTAGCCAATCAAGTTCAAAAACACATGTGACGTCATAGTCACGATAAATGCAATTATCTATTTTCAGCAAATCAGTTCATGCACTTCGTTGTTGCCAAATTACCCTTTTTACAGAAACTTTTTTTTAAAAAAAATTAATATTTGTCACTTTATTTAAAAGTACATGTATAAAACAAGACTTTTTTTTCTTTAATTTTAAAATCTTTTTGCAGAAATTTATTTTTATAACTCTTGAGCATTTTTACCCAATTATGCAATTTGAAATTTTACCTAAGTTTTACAAATAGAATAAAAAGTACGAGCTAGTTTATTGTCCGTTTTGAATTCAATGTAGAACACGTGTTTATATTATCATGTGACCGTCATGAATGTAGTCCATTGGAGCATGATACGAGAAGGGTGGACTTTCAACCCTGGACTCTACATCCTTCTGAAAAATTCCTGTGTGCCCCACTGGTCGAAAGTATATAAATTTTTTAGAACACTGCATTACACATAAAATATTTGTATAAAAAGTGAATTGATAAACATTACTGCATAAGTAGTTTATGCTTGTTTTTCGTATTTTCATATTAATAATTTTTAATCTGACTTATATGTGATAAGTTCATTAGAATCTTTAATCTTATGATAAGTTTTATGGGAAGGTTTATTTTTGTATGTATATTTGAGAAATTATCTATAATTGATGGTTTATCAACACCTCCCTTTGAAATTACGCATGTGCTATTGGAGACGCATCTGTACTTTTGAGATATTCAAGGAACGACAGCACTTGAGATGGCAATTCATACTCACTTACAAACACTCACGAGAATAAGACTACGAATAAACATTTTACTTTGCAAAATTAGACTGCGAGAAAATCATTGACTTAAACCATGGGTGGCCAATCCGCGTCACGTACCACAATGTGGCGCGGTGGAGTTGTAACAGTAGCACGCGAAAACTTACTGAAAAATTTTCAAAATTTTGAAAAGATTAACTATTTTTGATTATAAATTCAAAGATTAACCATTTTTCAAAATTAATAATCTTGAAAAGATATACAACCATTTTTTACATTTTAATTGAAGTGGGGTTGTCTCAGACAATACATCTCAAAATTTGAACTAAAATGTTTGTTAATAAACGTTTTCTGCAACTAAAAAAAAACATAATAAAATAAATATTACGCAAAACTAGCTGATTTGCACCTATAATGACCTAATTTTGTTAGAATCTATCTGCAAGAGCTAATTCTAATATAGATGACTTGGTAAGAAAAAGTAGTAATTCAAAAGCCACATTAAGAAAGTACTGAGGGTTTAATAATTATTTTGAATTGCATAATTCAAATTGCTCATTTTTATTTTATATAGCTCACCTGATTGAGAGAGAGAGAGATTGAACCTGTAAAAAGTTTATTATCAATGGGGAAAACTGCGTAAAAACCCCATAATTAAACATATAAGTAACATTTTTTTTTACTTTTCCCTTTTTGTCTGTTGGAAAAGTTGGAAGTGGCACGCATAATTATTTTTTATCAAATAGTGGCACTCTTTCAAAAAAGGTTGGCCACTTCTGACTTAGACTATTTTCCGAAACTTCTAATTTTCGAGAGACACATCATAGAAAACTGTAAGCAATAGTTTCCGTATTTAGATATTTCACACACATTTAGCATTTATTTTTATACAAAGAGAGAACGTAATCAAGATTTATATTGTTAGGTAGATCGGGGTTTAAGGTTTTTATGCAATCAATCTCGAAAATCTAGGCAATTATTCGGGAGCGAGTAAAATTTACTGTTGAAAAACACTCATTGAAATACAGGATATACAGCACTAAAATTCATTTAATAAATCCCAGTAGGTTTTCACATATTCACAAGCACTCAAACACAACTATCAGTGTCTAAAATAAAGTATGTTAAGATTATTCACAAGCAACTTTTTGACTTCAACAGCCGAAGAAATACTGACTCAGTTTTACCAAGTGACTCTCATTTATAGGATGCATGGATCTTTCTCGAAAGATCCGCTTAACTTATAGATCGTGATATTAATAGATTTCTTCCGAAATTTCCTGAAGCATCCGTATGGTCACCAACATGATGCCAACTTGGCTCTATGGCCAACATTTCGCCAAGTGTCCATTGAATCGCCCTTATAATATAAGGAATGGCGTTGTTAGCGAGTATTACAATTTTAGCATTTTGGATGCCCTCGGCAAAATTAAATCCTAGTACTGATTCGCATCGTCAAGAGCTCAGGTGCCTCCCTCTGTGGAGGAAACTGGGCGTCAAAAATTGCTAGCTGTAATTGGTATCGCCTATATGGTGCAGGGCTAAAAAGTGATACCAGCTCCTGGGGAATACTAGGTCTGCAAAGGTTTAAAATATCAATGCTCAGCCCCATTAGAAAAACGAGCCTTTCAGTAGTCGCATATGATGTGTAACATGTGACTTGTTATCGTGGTAATACGCAATAGTAACTTAAATCCTGAAAAAAATTAATCGGCTATGATTGGAAATAATTTTCTATCGAATAATTATATCTTTAATGCAAATTTTATTTAATTAACACAAGGAGTAATGCAATTTTTTATCAAAAAAAAATTCTTCTTCTTGAATTTGTTGCAGAGCGGAGACTTGTGATAACTATGGTGTTGTAGCTAGCTGAGGGCCTTGTCAGATAGGTCACATGGATGGCCGTGAATATTTCGAGTGTGACGTCAAAAAACATCAGGGTTATTGCGATTTTAAAAAGTTTAAAATAGTTTAATAAAATAGTAGTGAGCATCATATCTCATCATCGTATCGTATATCTCGTGATATGACGTAATACTATCGAACCTCCAAATATCAAGACCCTAGCTCAATTCAAAAGGGGTGGGATTTTTACCCAACCCCATAGGAACAACATGGGAAAATGATATTTTAGTGCTGGAGCTCCCTAGGCCTACCAAAAGAGGCGTGAGTGAGTGAATATTAACATCCCACTGTTCAGCTACACGAAGGCTTTTTTGGGGACGGTCCGCGTAATTTTGAACCATGGTTAAGTGACGCGGACGACACCTGAGCTGGTACCCCCTCTCCTAACAACCACACCACACCAACGGTGACGTTTGAGCTCTCGACAGATTTAACGTGCCTCATTCCCCTACACGGCGGGTCTTCAGTGGTACTGGGATCGAACTCATGACATGCTAGCCATGATCCCATGCCTAGACCACTCGGCTACCGCGGCCACACCAAAAGAAGGCTAAGAGGATAAATGGATGGGTTTCGCCGAGGGGAACCTGCGGTTCAAATCTCAAATCAGAGAATCAAATACATTTCAAGATACTACAGATTTAAAAAAAATTAAAACGTTGAAATAAAATACAAGAAATGATTCTATGGGCAAGAAATTAAGGGAGAATATACAATGGAGGCAGAGGTATTCAATGAGCTAGGTCCGAGAGGACTGAGAGGCTCAGTTGTCGAACTATTGGCAAAATGTTGTACAGAGGGGGAGGCACCTGGGAGGGTCAAGTCCTTGTACTTCCTAATTAAACAAGTAGTATTATCGATCCCCGAAATATCAACCTCATATCATCAAAAAAAATGTCACCATAGGATTAACATAGGACTTGATATTTTAGTGTGTTAGCCCTCC
Source organism: Trichonephila clavata (assembly GCA_019973975.1). NCBI lineage: Eukaryota > Metazoa > Arthropoda > Arachnida > Araneae > Nephilidae > Trichonephila > Trichonephila clavata. The sequence continues at coordinate 7,523 of BMAO01000225.1, read as the reverse complement.
CCTGCCCAAAACAGGTCAACATTAGGTAAAAAAAACTACAAAAGGAGGGGGAACAGCCCAAATAGATCGACACCATCGCGCGCGCTCATTGGTCAAATCAAATAGCGCACGCTTCCCTGGTTTCCTGTTACACATTTCCGTACCTTTTCACGAAATCACTACCACAAATATCCAGCAACCGAGAGGAAAGATGTTATACATCAAAAACAATTTCAGCATAAAATAAATACAACAGAAAGTAATATTAACGCATTACACATCCAGATATAAATTAGTTACTCTATTTTGCAATCATTACACAAAATTCGTAACAATATCATTAAAACCGTCATTCTTATTACTTAAATTATTTTGAGCATTAATCATGTATTTAACTTCATAATACTAAAAACAGAATGCATATACCTGCATTCATTTCGAGTAATGGAAAAATGCTTTTTAAAGCACCTGTTCACATTCCCACAGCTGTTGACAACGTAGCTAGCAAAAACATTCGAAAAGACATTTTCAGAACTCTATATGCTAATGCAGTATTTTTATTTTGGGAATAAATGCTACATTTAAAATGCCAGAAGGTAAAGTTTGTTGATTCATAGCGACTTGTTCATCACTTTTTCTTAAACCTGTTCCAAAATGCAATTTCACAAACTCACGTTCACGTTCACTGTGTTTCGGTTTTTTAAATAAGATTTTCCCCAACTGCACAACTAAGAATTTCGTCACACGCGCGTTGCAGTTGATGTTGCTCTATGTGCAAAGACAAACTTTCAACTTTACATTTTTCTCATTGTCTATCTACTTGAAGTTATGTAACTTTCTGTTGTGTGTTTTATAGTAAACTCATTTTTCCCCTCATTTCTTCAGCAGATTTAATTGTAAAACTTGGCAAACTTAGAAACCAAGATATTTTCAAAAGTAGGTTTAATATTACAACTTTTGTAATGTTTTAACTACCTCTTCCATTTACGTATTTTTAAAAAGAATTTTCTAAAAAAATTTCCTGAAACTTTAACTTTGTGTTACCCCATCTCTTGTTGATTTGCATCTTCCTGCCAATTATCTTGTTTCTCTCTGAAAATAAAGAACTTAAACAGTCTCTTTTATGCTGAGTCTTTAAAATGTTTATACTTTTTCCAATAACTCAATTGACTTTAAAAATTCAAGTATATATATACTTTTATACGTTCTTGAAATAGACATAATTATTACATTTTCATTTTCATTCAGAACATTTGTACAACGAAGCAATTATAAACTACCTCATATAAAAATTTCATAAAATATTAACATATAAGTATACCTAAATACGTTTGATTTTATATTTTCAAAGAAATATTACCACAATAGATTTATTTTTCTTGTTAAATCTTTAGATATATTAATTTAAAAAATGCCACCAAAATTAAAAGAAAATTTTACTCAATTTATCTTAAAGAAGATATCATAGGTGTACTTGTTTTATTACTTTTATATAAATAAACTTTGGTCTACTTCGATACTGTTTATCACACACACAACAGTATTGTGGTAGTAATTAGAAAAACGTAACGTAATTTGTGATAGCTAAAAGCAAAAATTTTTATTCTTGAAGTCCGAAACACTGATAAATAAATTATAATGAAGATAAACAATGTTGATTTTGATTCTAAATAAGCATAAATACAAGGAGATAGATTTGTTGTTTTTAAAAGAAAAAAAAACATCGTGTTTATAGGTTATTTCTAGCCTAACACTATTATAAGAAAATATTTCTTATATAATATGTGTTTTAGTATTTAAACTTCTAAAAAAAGGTCTGCCAGTTATTTAAAAATAATTATGGGTTACTGAGCGTGTTTCATTGTACTTTTACAAAAGCTCGATTAACATCAGATATTATTAGGAACCATGTGTAATCAGTATCTTAAATATATATTCTTTTAAAATAGGGAAATATCATTTAATACTGGTTTGGTTTCGTCCCTCTTATGATTAGAAAAATCTAAGATTTTTTTTTAAATCGCAACAAATATCTAGTATTCTAAGAATAAACCTTCTTTACAAATGCCAAATGTATACCATATAATTTTGGAAAATGCTATTAAAATAACTGCAGAGTGAGGCTTACGAAATAATATGTATGAGTATCAAAGTTTTAATTTTTACTAAGAAATGACCGAGATACATGGATAAATTTATTTGCATGTCAAAAAATTCTTATGTAAGTAATATTGTAAACTGCAGCTACTAATGTTCGTTTTTTGTGTTTCTGGTAATCGTAGATTGAATATCAACAGTATTGAGAAGATAGATATTAGAAATGCGTGCAATTAAATTCATTCATTGGTAGGTTTTAGAGTCCGGAAAAACCATGAAAAAATAATGGCTACTTATGGAAAGTTAGGTCGTAATATGCTCCAGTTTAGAGGCGATATATCAAAAGACTTCATACATTTAATAAGAGAAATACAAATATATTAGCGTGACAAAGAAATACAGAAACGCATATTAGAACATATATGTTCATCAAACGGAAACATGGAATCTACAAAAGGCTTGCTGTTATAAGTTTTTCTTCGATAGTTACTAACAAATTATTCCGTTGTAATATCTTTGAATATACAACTTTAATCTTACAATTAATTAATAAATTGTACATTACGACTTATTTTAGTTAAAATGGAAACAAATTTATTAGCAGCTAATCACACACTGCATTTTCAGTGCTGAAAACAACACAGTTTCGAAATACTAATTCTAAAATACCAATAACATAATGCAAAAATTTAATTCAAAACAACTAAATTTAATGGAAAGTAGCCTAATTTTTTCATTCTGCATTTAAAAAAATAAAATTCACCTCTAAAATTTAATTTAGAGTCGTCAGGATATTCCAGATTCTGTTAACAAGTTACTGAGAAAATCTAATTTCAAATCTGAAATAAACTCCATAATTAGAGTTTAAAAAAATATATATATTACGATAGGACTTAACTTCAAAAATCTTTAGTTCAATAGTTAGTTTTAAATCAGTTAGTTTAAATAGTTAGTTTTAAATCAGATATTTCGAAAACCACTATTTTTTTCTTATGAATCTAACTTATCAATTGGAAAAAAAATATATTTAATTAAAATTAATGAAGAATTGTTTAATTTAAACAATTTTAAAATTAAATGAAAATCAATATTCTAACTATGGGCTCTTATTTTTTAACTTCGTGATTTTATTTAAAAGAATCCTTCGTTGTAAACAGTTTACACAGATTTAAATACTGAATAATTGAGATTTAAAACTTGAGGGAAGAAAATCAATGAAAACACACACCACCAATGAAAATCAAAATATTTCCAGATATTTGAGCATTAAAGTTTAAAATATTCAATGCACTAGTATTACTAAAAAATAATACTAACATTAACATTTTATTTTAAATAAACTTAGAAACAATGAATCACTCCTCGTGAAACCATCATCACAATATGGAGTCCCTCTTGTCCATCCTCAGCTGGAAAGAAAAGAAAAAGGAAAGAACTAAGAGCACAGATCTAAATCCAATTTGCCGAAAGTGGCCGATCACATTCCAGAACACACGAAACCCAACACCCAACTTCACTCATAGGACAGACACCCCCTAAAAACACTACAAGAAAAACAATAAACCACCACGGGAGGGGGAAAAAATCTCATGGAACCCAGCAACAAATCCACTTTCGTAGAAATCTGAAACCACAAGCAAGCATTGCAGAAACACACGAAAAAGTGGGAAAATAATGATAATACTAATACAGCAGGGGAAAAAAGATGGGGGATGGCACAAAGACAGGGGTAAATATCAAAATCTGATGGAAAATAGAGTTCCGACTCGTGGTTGTTGTCACGTCTTACACATCAGGATGGATATCGACTTACTTCCCAAAAATGTTTGTCGTCAGAAGTGGTGTCAGGGAACTGTAGATGGATTGGGGTGGAGAATGGAGGGGTGGTCCTTCCCCTAAAGACAGATCGGGTGGTGGAAACTTGTGGAGCCCCATAATGCATTGAGGAGGAATAGTGAAGGGACGAGAATGCGAAGGAGTAATGCTTTGAATGAGAAGATGGGTCAACAGGAAAGGAATTAAGTGTAATTTGAAAAGATTTGCTTAAGGTATACCAGTTTAGGTATAATTTATTTCTGGTTTATAGGTATTTTATCGAAATATTTATTCAATTTCTAATTTAGTTTAATCTGATATTGTTGATCTATATCAGCAAAAAAATTTCCGATTGACCCTTTCTAAATTATTTCAATACTTTCAAATAACAAACAAGATTCCTAAGCCGACATCTCAATGCGCCAAAATGTATTTGTATGCGTTGTTAATTTAATATAAGACATTAATCACAAATTTTACAAGCAGAAAATATTCGAAAAATTTGCAGTTAAGCTGAATAATTGGTTGTCTTTGAATATACACTCAAGAGCCAAAACATTATGACCACCCCTACATTTTGCAATAAACTCCACTGGATGACGTGGAAGGCACGTGATCAGGTGGTATTTAACTAATGCTGGAGAGTCTGAAGAGTGAGTGATTTTGGGGTTTATTGGCGCAAGAGCCGATTTCGGCTATACTGCGCCAAACATTTGTTTTAATATCTGCGGTCTAGACGGGAAGAGAAAGAAAGAATGAATTGAATGACAAGAAAGAGGGTCGAAAATAGAGAAGGATCTCTAGGGTACCCCGGGTTCGGGAAGCCCGTGTTTACCAAAGACAGTAAACCCCGTGGGAAAAGGAAATTATCACTAGGGCAAAAAACCTCGGGATTGTGACACCCGTACTCACCTAAAGAAGGTGAGCTCCCTGAGGCGGGAGAGTCTGAAGAATCTCTGTGTGTGATGGGAAAGGATTCGAATCTAAGTGACTTTGATAGAGGGCAGATTGTAAGGGCTCAAAGGGTCGGAACAAGTATTTCCGAAACTGCACGACTCGTGGGTTGTTCGCTATCTACAGTTGTTAGTACTTATGCGAAGTAAATGAATGACGGTGAAACCAGCAGTAGACGACATGGTGTTGGACGTCCACACGCTATCAAATAAAAAAAATCGATGGAGACTGTCTCGCATGGTGAAGCAAAATCGGAGCCAGACAGTGGCTCAGCTGAGAGCCCAATACAATGCAGGGCCAAGTAGTATAGTATCGGAGAGAGCACACTGTTCAGCGAACATTGTTGGATATGGGACTACGCAGCATAACCACTCGTGTGCCTTTGCTGACCAAGCGTCATCGCCAACTGCGCCTGCGGTGGGTCCGAGAACATCACGACTGGTCCATGGATTAGTGGGAGAGAGTTACCTGGTCAGATGAATCACGGTTGATCATTCAACACGCCGATGGCCATGTCAGGATACGCCGTCTTCCAGGCGAACAGTTGCTCCCTCAATGTACAGTAGGTCATACACATGTCAGTGGTGGCGGTATTATGCTTTGAGGGACGTTCTCTTGGGCGTCTCTGGGACCCGTGGTTGTGGTAGAGCAGACCATGAATGCTACAGGGTATATGAACATCATAGCGGACCAATTGCACCCTTACATGGCCTCTGTTTTTCCAACTGGAATCGGAATGTCCCAACAGGACAACGCCCCGTGTCATAAGGCTAAAATTGAGTTGGAGTCATTCAAGAAACATGATTCTGAATTCCATCTAATGTCCTGGCCGCCTAACTCACCGGATCTCAGTCCGATAGAGAACACATTTGGGATCTCATGGGACGGCAGCTCAGAGTTCAAAGACCACCAATTCGCAATATGTCGTATTTGAGTGACCGTTGCTTAAACATCTGGTACAATCTGTCTCCGGCCATCTACCATTGACTTGTGGCATCCATGCCAAGGCGGGTGGAAGCTGTGTTGCGCGCCAAAAGTGGGCTAACTTGTTATCGACAGGTGGTCATAATGCTTTGGCTCTTGAGTGTATATTCGTATATTTTCGAGAGTTTTTAATAAAGGATCCCATCATTTGTATCTACGTTAAGCTAGTCAATTGAGCGTCAATTGTTTATTAACGTTGCAATTTAAAGTAATACAAGATCGATTGATGATGAATCTCGTAGTTCTGCACAACAATCAAATGACAGGGATAGCTTGAATCGATATCTCATTCTTCTAACTCGAACACCACACCAAAGTGAAATTTTTAAACTACGCTACATAATGGTTTTTATTTGAGCTTGAGTGAATTTGAATTCACTGTTAGACTAAAACCTCTCTAGCCACAGGATACACGTTTAAAACAGCCCATGTGATATTTAATTTAAATCATCAGAAAATAGATCAAAGAAACATAAAAATATTGTGGATGAAATAAAACAAATTTTTGCAGAATGATTTTCACCTAAACTATTGAGAAAAAATGTTTAGGTGGAAAGATTCACAGAATTCAATTGAGTCTTTCAACTCTACTGTTTGGAAATAGTGCCCCAAAGCATCAGGATATTCGATAAAAATAGTTGATATTGCAATTAATGATGTAGTAGTAATATATAATGATGTAATGACTGTGATTGCTTGGATATTATGAAACATCTGGGTTGTAAATTAGGGCCTTTTTCTGTCATTTATGCTTTTTTCAGTCTGACAATGCTCGAATAAAAGAAACCGAAATAAAGTCTAGGTCTTCAACAATAGATGCTATTAGTACTGATAAAACGAGAAAAAAAGCAACGCATGAACATTTTATTGAAAAAAAAACGTTCAACATTCGAGGCGGGAGCAATTTAAGTAAAAAAATATTTTAATTTGTTGTATAAAATTACAATTTATTGTTTGAATTTGATTTTTACTCAGTTTTCTAATTTTGACACTTTCCCACAAGATTAAAACAAAAAGTTTTGACAGTAGAGTTCTAAAATTTTGTATAGATGCTGTACTTGTTAATCTTTATTCTGTGAATCTCAGTTTTATTAATGGGATGAATAAATTTCATTTTTATAACATGTTAGATGCGAAAAAATTATTAACTTTAAATTTTATGATTTCTAAATCTTTAATTTTTTTAAATATTGTAGAATTTAAAATTTGAGGCTCACACAGAATAAAATCATTTAATTTAGTATACAAAAGTTTTAATTTAGTATACAAATGAAGATTCTACTGTTCATCTTTCAATAGTTATCTTGCAGTTAACAGAAGGTAAGTTAATTTCTTTTTTTTATTTTTGTGTGCATAATTTATATATATTTGAAAGTGTGCATATTATGTTAAGGAAAATATATTAACAGCAGCAAAAATTAATTAAATATTTCAAACTTTACACCATTTTGATGTACAGATTGTAAAGAATTCACATTAAAAATGTGCAAAAACTATTGATTTATGTTGAATCGAAAAAGTATGAGGAAATGTACAATTTTTGGTTTCGAAAGGTACCAAGTCCTCTTAGCAAAAATCACAATATCTAAACTCTCGATGTATGTAATGCTAATAAAATAAATTATAATAAAATTCAAAGTCAATGCGTGAAAAAAATAACGATCACTTCAGTGTAATGTTCGAAATTAAATTTT
>BMAO01000224.1:0-44444 GCA_019973975.1 Trichonephila clavata | reverse complement strand
TTGTTGGGTAGTGGTCCCTATGTGTTTTCTCTCTCTCCACACACTCTCATAATAAGACTGCGTTGGTGACAAATATCTTTATTTCTCTTCTTCTCTGTTGCTCGGGCGTATGTCGGAACACTGCGATGGGCACCGTAATTCTCGCTCTCGCTCGTCGATCTCCCGCTCACACTCTCACTGAAACTCAACGCTCGTTTCTTAATACACTTAATCACCGCCAGGCGGTGCCCACTGCGCATGCTCAAACATACCCCCCGGCCTTGCAATATTAATATTCAACAATAGCAATACAGTTTCACAATTCACAAAGTTTCAGGTTAAACAATTGTTTTCAAAATTATTATATATATAAAGTACAATAATTTTCAGAAAAAAAAAGTTAAAATTACAAAGCACAATTTAATGAAAAACACATAATTTCTTAAATGGAAATTGACCTAACTATTTACATCTATAGGTAGAATACAAATCTTAGTTATGGCCTCTTAAATTCTCCTGTTTTGTTTTAATTCTGACTGTTCTCACTTTACCATCAGAACCATGATAGACCTCAACGACGCGCCCTAAAAGCCAGTTGCAAACTGGTGTAAAATCCTCCTTTACAATTACCATTGTCCCACACATTATATTGTCCTTCTCGATCATCCACTTGTTCTCTGTTGGAGAGTATTCAGATAATCGGTACTCCATTTTTTCCAAACTACCTGAATTACCTTTGTTGTTTCTGCCAACGGCTTAATCTATTGTCATTAATATTAATTACTATGGGCTCAAGAATAGAATTAATTGATCTACCAATCAAGAAATGGGCAGGAGTTAATACCTCAAAGTTATCAAAATCATTGGATATTGGTGTAAGGGGTCTGGAATTTAAGATTCCTTCCACCTGGATAATCACTGTTTCAAACTCCTCGTATGTGAGTCGGGATCTTCCCAATGCTCGCTTAAGGTGATATTTCACTGACTTTATGCCGGCCTCCCAAAGACCTCCCATATGTGGGGCCCTTGGTGGAATAAAATTCCATTCAATGCCTTCTTCACTGAAATATGCCGCCAGATTTTGATCTGGAAAGTTAAGGGTCTTATAAAATGCCTTTAATTGAGAATTCGCACCAACGAAATTTGTCGCATTGTCTGTAAAAATTTTGGAACATTTTCCTCGCCTAGACATGAATCTCTTAAGAGTTGCAATTATTGCATCCGAAGTCAAATCGGAAAGAATTTCAAGGTGGACGGCACGAGTCACAAAGCAAATGCAAACACAAACATAGATTTTGTTAAGGATACCTTTTCTCTGATTTTTGTAAGCTACAAAATATGGACCTCCCAAATCTAGACCAGTTACACTGAATGGAGGGGCCATATTCACTCTTCATACGGAAGATTGCCATTATTTGAGAAGAGGGAATTGGTTTACACTTGAAACATATCACACAAGTATGAACCGTTTTCCTAGCTAGGTTTCTACCTCCTAAAGCCCAAAATCTCAATCTTACTGCATTCAGTAGTCCTTGTGGACCAACATGAAACAATTTCTTATGCAAAGTTATGAAATATATTTACTCAATTTAGAATTTTTAGCCAGTATAGCTGGATGCTTTTGGCTGTAGGGTATGGAAGCTTTTTCCAGCCTACCACCAACTCTCAGGACTCCTTTATCATCCTGGAATATGTTAAAGATTTAAGATTACCTGAAGGGTCACTTAAGTTAATACCACTTTGATCCTGCTTGATAAGCCAGGTTTCGGACTCATTTACTTCATTCGTAGTTAAAGGTCCCCTCCTTTTCACCTTGGATCTGCAATTGTGAATAAATCTATAAATATAAGAAACAATATGTATTATTTTAAAATAATTATTAGAAAGGTCCATAAGATGGTTGAAAAAGTCAAAGTTCTTGGAACACAGCAATGAAGTCTCCAGAGTTCTCTCAGACATCCGTAGTTCGCAGTCAAAGTCATCTCTCTGGGTTGGTTCCCCAATGACGGTGGTTGAATAAGCACTCTGTTGAAGAAGATCAGGACCATGCCACCATAGACAGTCGTCAAGAAGCTCCTCAGGAAGTATCCCCTAATAACATATCAGCAGGATTCTGTTCCGATGCAATGTGATGCCACTGGTCACGGGAACTTAGTTGATGAATCTTAGACACTCGATTAGCCACGAACATCTTCAATTCTCTTGATTCTCGATGTATCCATGAAATCACAATAGTCGAATCCGACCAAAAATGCACAGCTGAAATCTGAAGCTTCAATGCGTCTTTCACCTCTTCATCAATTTAGCGGCAAGAACTGCCCCACACAGTTCAAGTCTTGGAATGGAAATCTGCTTCAGAGGTGACACTCGGCTTTTACTCGTTACGAGACACACTTTAACTTCTCCAAGGGCAGATATAGACTTGAGATAAATGGATGCTCCATACGCCTTTTTCCGAAGCGTCGCTAAATGCATGCAACTCAATGCTCTCCACTCTGTGAACCACAATACATCTGTCAATAGAGATGCTATTCACGGCTTCCAAGGAGTCGATAAATCGACGCCACTCCTTTTCTTCCTTAAAAGGAAGTTCATCACTCAATCCCAATTCCAGCAACCACAATCTTTGCATAAATATCTTTGCCCAAGCTATAATTGGACCAAGGAGACCCAAAGGGTCAAAGATTCTTGCAATGGTAGACAAAACCATTCTTTTGGTGAATGAAGTTGGCCTTTGTTGCTCTATTCTGAAAAGGAAACAGTCTGGTCTAGGATTCCAAATTATTCCTAGAGCTTTAGTCTCATCAGACTACAAAAAAGCATACTCCTGCAGGTTTGAAGTTATCTCAGGAAAATTACCGCACCACTTATGAAGATGCATCCCTGCAGTCTGGAACATTTCTATCAATTGATGCTGCAATTCGATTAATTCTTCTATACTCTCGGAACCTGAAAGTATATCATCCATGTAGCAGTCACTCAGCACCACAGGAGCCGCCAAAGGAAAATTAGTAGCTTCATCCATAGCTAACTGCTTCAACGTTCTCGTGGCCAGATAAGGTGCGCTAACTGTACCGTAGGTGAATGTAGTTAACTCGTACGTTTTTATTGGTTCTCCTATGCCCTTCTTCCACAGAATTCTTTGCAAACACGTTTGCTCTGGGTGTATATTTATCATGCGAAACATTTTCTCTATATCCGTGGTAAAGGCATACTTGTGCTTTCGAAAGCGAACCATAATGGAAAAGAGGTCTTCTTGGACCAGTCCGCCATTAAATTGAATTGAATTTAGAGATTTCCCCCTCGTTGATGGACTTGATCCATTAAACACTATTCTCAGTTTTGTTGTAGACTTTTCGGGGCGATAAACAGCATGGTGTGGCATGTAAAATGCAACTCCAGACCCCTCCGCCTTGATCTCCCTCATGTGACCCAAATCCTCATATTCCTGTAAAAATTTCTCATACAGCGACAAATATTCTTTATCTCTATTTAGTCGTTTCCACAAAGAGTTTAATCTCTGAATCGCGGTTTGTTTGGATTCACCAAGACATGAAGGACCTTCTTTTAACGGCATCGCCACTGTATATCTTCCCTGGTCATCTCTTGAAGGAGTGTTTTTAAAATGATCCTCACAAATATTTAATTCACTGGTTTTAACAGAATCGATTTCTACACTTTCGATTTCCCAAAACTTCTTAATTGAAAGCTCTAGATTATCCGCTTGAATAACCCCACAATGTTCCTTTCCCTTCACCTCTGAGGAAAAAGATCCGGAAACAACAAATCCGAAAACAGTGTTTTGAAAAATAACATTTGAACCCTCCATCTTGAACTGTCCGGGTAACATTAATTCATAGAAGACTTCTGCACCTAATAGCATTTGCACGCGCTCTGGAATATTAAAATTATTGTCGGCTAATTTAAGATTGGGAATATTATTCAGATTAAAATCGATCTTCGTTGTTGGAACAAGATCTTGCGTTATAGTTGGTACCAAAAAAAAGTCTAATGTTTTAACATAACTCCCTTCTTTATTGCTAACAGATACTGTAACTCGCGATTCTATCGGAATTAATGATTTGCTCAATCCCGATACCAAAACATTAGATTTGTATTTTTTCAATCCAATTAACTGGCATAAGCTTTTAGTTACAAAGTTAGAAGTGCTTCCACTATCTAAAATTGCTTTGACTGGGAATAAACCATTTTCACACTTTATATAACAAATTGCTGAGCTTAGCAAAACACATTTTTTTCTATTTATACTCGTTGCGGTTAGTAAGTTGTTTTGAGTTTCTGCACTTGGGATGAATTCAGGCGCTGATGTGTTTAGAGGTTCAAAGTGGAATTTATTACTTCCTGGTCTCGCGCTCGCTCTGTGTAATGTATGGTGTTATGATGTCGCTTTTGACAGTTTGAACAAGCATATCTCGATTCACAGTCTTTTGCTCTATGAGATGTAGAAAGACAATTAAAACAGAGGTTATTAGCTTTAATTATATCAATTCTCTTGGTTACGGGAAGTTTTAAATACACTGCACACTTGTATAATGGATGCGATTCAGCGCAACAAACACATTTAGAGTTTTTAACCTCACTCAAAAATACTCTTGACGCGCTCTTTACTGGATTATTTCTAGGAAAGACATTCGGCACAGGTTTTAAGCACTTTCCTCGAGAAGTGTTATACAAGTCTATCTCTTTGGCAAGTTCCAGCGGGCGAAACCAATCATTTAACTGCACGGACGGAAATGTGTGAAGCTACCTCTTTTTCAAGAGTACTGAAAATTTTGTCCGACACTATAAGAGCATTTAAATTATCAAAATCAGAGACACTCCTTAATTTTAAGTAATACTGCCAATTAGTTATTAGGCGAGAAGTATACTGAGTATACGTTTCATTTGGATGACGCGTAGCTTTTTTAAATTGTTCAAGAAATTGATTTGCACTTGGCTCGTATTCTCTTAGAATTATTAATTTTAGTTTTTCATAATTGTTAAGCTCGTCATCTTTAACATATGTTAACACATTTGTAGCTTTTTCACCCAACAAATTTAATAAAATTTCCGACTTAAATTTCTCGGGTACATTTTTTGAAGCAAAGGCTCTCTCTAAAGAAGCGAAAAAGAATGCCCAACATTCAGGTCTATTAGGCACCTTCACAGTTAGAATTCGAACACTCTTCACCAACGCATCTAGCGAATTATAACCCTAATCTGTGTTCTCTCGTTATCTGAATTAACTCTATGTAAACGTGCAAGCTCAAGTTCAAGCTCTTTTTCTCTTAACCTAGCTTCCTCCGCTTTTTTACAGTCTTCCTCCGCTTTTTTACGGTCTTCGATCGTATATTGAATTAATTCTTTAACAAATTCAACATCCTCCTTAAAATATTTATTTTCTTTAATAATTTCAGTTAACTCAACTATAGTTACATTTTTAGAAAGAGTCTCACCAAGTTCAAGAGCAACAATACGAAGATCTTCCTTACGGCAGTTCTTAAACATTTTTCTAAAGTTAATTTAGTCCTCAATTTATTATAATAAAAAAACATATAAAAGACCACTACTCACGGCACTTAGGGTGTTCACTTCTCCGGCTCGACGGACCACTCAATGTTGGGTAGTGGTCCCTATGTGTTTCTCTCTCACACACACACACTCAGTAATAAGACTGCGTTGGTGACAAATATCTTTATTTCTCTTCTTTCTCTGTTGCTCGGGGCGTATGTCGGAACACTGCGATGGGCACCGTAATTCTCGCTCGTGCGATCTCCCGCTCACACTCTCTCCGAAACTCAACGCTCGTTTTCTTAATACACTTAATCACCACCAGGCGGCGCCCACTGCGCATGCTCAAACAGCTATACAATAAATAATATCTTTAGTGCATGTGATACAATTATAACTAAAAACTGCTTTTGTTTCGTGAATTATTTTGTGACAGGTAAATTGAAAGAAATTCAATATTTCAATTTGGTATTCTTACATTTTGTACAATTTAATGTTATTTTCCTAAAGTTCCAACTAACATTCCGTACGTTAACAAAATACCGAAACTAGAAATAATCAGAGCTTTATCCATTACGTAAATTTTCCACAATGTCAGACTACCGTCTTGTAAACAGTTACTTTTTAAAATACACTTGTTTCTCCCATACATAGACGAAATTCGATGAATCACATTTTTCTCAAAAGATTTGGCCTTGGTTGTAGCTTCATTTGTCGAGGAAGCGGAAATCATGATTTGTAGCTGAAGTGACAAATATAAGATTATAGAACAAACCACGAAAAGAAGACTTTCATTACTGATACTTGAATAAAATGCAAACCTGTAACATCTCCAAAATAATCCACTCATACTCAAAACTACAGCGGCAAAGGAAAGAAAAGAATATTCTTCGTCCATTTTACTAAGATATTTTATAATGTCTGCATAGATGTAAAGAAAATTCTTTAGTTCTTCAAGAGTACCATAACCTTGTAGTTCATCTAGTGAGCGACAAATGATAGCTCTAAGTAACATACAGATAAGACTATAATAAAAAGCATATAAGGAAATCACAGAATATGATATGAAGTAAAACAGCAATTCCACGGCTGGAAACGCCATTACGCAATTGTTTTTGTTTAATTTACAAGAAGTAGTTATGAAGTCAAAAGTCGATAGTACTTTTTGAGCCTTGTTTGTACTAATCCACTTATATAAATCTAAAAAGAGCCACGTAATTAAGGTAATTTGCACAAATAAAAAATATACACCAAGTAAATGAATCTTTCTTTTAATGATATGTGTATGCTGTGGCAAAACGTTACATAATAGCTTAAGTTCTTCAGCCATTCGAGGAAAAAGTCTACGTTTTTTGTAAAATATTACGTAGAACATTGTCATTGATATCGATAGAAAGTTATGAGTATATGAAGTAATAATATCAGGTAAATAGAATAACCATAGAAAACTTATAAGTATTCTTGCCCCCAAAATAGCAAAAATAAGACTCTTCCAACAGTTCTTGATGCAATAGGAAATTCGAATTTTTGATTGGTGACTTGTCACTACTCTAAAATCGAAGCATTTTGTTCCATCAAATACTTCAATTCCAAATAACCGAAGAAGGTTAAAAATAAACATAAATTGCTTTTTGAATACAGTTTCAGAAATTTTATTCATAGTTAAGAGTTTTTATCATGTATTTCTTAAAATTGTCCAGTTATAGCTAATTACTTTTAAACTTTTACTGCGAAGGTTTGGATTGAATAGAATTATTAAGTGGTGTACAAAAAACTCGTCTGTTGCTTCTCGTTTCCAAGCAACTAAATTCATTTAGTAATAGAGTAAAGAAACAATCACCTCATTTAAAATAATTTAGAAAATATATCGAATTATTTGATCAGTCTTTGGTGTGCTTTTTGTATTAGGAGTTGCTTAAAGTAAAATAATAATAAATTTAAAATAGCAATTCTTCAACATATTATCCATCCTTTATTTTTTAAATGATCATTTAACAGAAACACTTTACATTGATTATCTAAAATATTACCTATCTATTATATTATCTAAATATACCGAAAGAGTTCTTCAAAACAAAGAATATTTCATAACGGATTTAAGAAAATAGTTCGAAGAATAAAGGACACACGCATTGTAAAGAAGCCTTATGACACTGAGTCACTGAAAAGCAAACAACTCCCGTGAATAAATTATCACAGTTTATGATCAATAGCGAACATAGATTTTATAATGAGAGTCAAAATCATTTAAGGTGAGAACTGGTACATTGTCTTTCAAATAAATGAATAAGTTAATAGATTTTCTGTGGAATAGAGTGAGTGAGAGAGAATATAACGTCGCACTGATTAGCAACACGAGGCTTTGGCGACGGTCGCGTAATTGACCATGGCGTGACGCGACACCTAGCTCACCTCTTCTAACTACCACACCAACGGAGGACGTTTGAGCTCTCGACAGATTTAACGTGCATCGCGCCCTACACGCGGTCTTCATGGTACTAGATCGAACTCATGACACGCTAGCCATGATCCGATGCTAGACCACTCGCCTCTGTGGAATAGAAAATGGATTGTAAAGCGTTATATATAACTGTCATCATAACTTAACTATTTTTTTTTTGCTATAAATTATAAGTTGCTCATTTAAAATTGAAAATTTAAGAAGTTTGTACTATACATGAAGGATATGAAGCAAGAAATTTCAGATGTGAGTCGAAATATGTCGTTCATTTACGTTAAAAATATGATTTTAACAATATGCATATTAATTTAAGGAGAAATAAGTTCATCCATATTTAACTGATTCCTGAACAAGTTGTAAATTAATTATGGAGTTAGCTTATTAATAATTAACTGATATAAATTTGAAAAAGCACACAAAAAATCTTGATAATTGATCTGATAATAATTATGGCGCAAATATCTAAATATGTTCCTCAGCTGTAATTGAGAAGGACAAAATTGCATCGAAGTAATTGTAAAACAAAAAAAAAATCTGCTTTTTATTTGGAAGTCCTTTAGGTAAATTCTCCTTTGTAGTAAAGAAAAAAACGGATAAAATACGTCTCAAAAACTAGAAATCGTGAGATAAAAAGTGATCTCTCATTGTCCAGATACCCACAAGCTTATGAAGAATAAGAATTTGAGACTTCCATTACAACAAAGGTCACAAAACCTTGAGTTGGTTGGGTCAAAATACATTTCCTTCAGTTACCTGTGGACTCCCCCCTCCCCGAAAATTTAGGATACGTCAGCGAAGAACAGGATAAAAGATTCCAACAAGACTTCAAAGTTATGGAACACAAATATCAAAGAGGATGGGACAAAAACATGATCACCGACTACTGTTGGCTGTTAATATGAGATAGACGGCCGAAATTGAGTATAAAAGAACATCAAAAGAAGTTTAAAAGGGAAAACGAGTACGCATTTAAATAGCAATTTTTTTTCAAACTTTCATGAACACACATAACATTTGTTCCTTTAGGTGAATCGTTTATTTATATAAATTACCTTAATAAAAGCTAATTAAAATAGCATGTTGATTATTTTTTTCTAGAAACTGTACCAAAAATGGATATAAAAAGTTTAAACATCCCGGAACTTCTTGTTTTTCTCTTTTCCAGAAGCAACGCGTGAGATCTGGCAACAGTGGCTTTCATCCATTTACCGAAAAATCAATTTGCTTTTTCAAGAATCGATATTTGAATCAATTTAACTAGATAAAAACTACTGTTGCTAGATGATACATGCTAAATTGTTCGAGAATTCCTTTTCAAATAGAATTTTAGCAAAAATATCGGCATAGAGTTTACAAAGAATCTTAATGTGATGGGGGGGGGGGAGAAAATGGTGGTCGTTTTCTAAATCTGCCCACCAAATTACATAAAAATTACCAAAACTTCTTTTATATTTTTCAAAAACTTTAATTTTGCAGGAATGTGTAGTGAATAAAAAATACAATTCCTTTTAAAGAATAGGAGGGTAATACTTCGTTATGAAAACTCTTAATAAATTATTCGGAATGCCTAAAAGTACAAAAATATCCTTTGACAACTTAGCAATTTTTTTTGAGTAAAAGCTCTTCATTCCTTTTATTTCTGCACATCCAGTCATTCAATATATATTTATATATTGTTTTAATCCATAGCCTTAAGCCCTGAATAAAAATATGTTTCACTTTTCAAAGAAACACAAAACACTGAAAATTTCACAATAGTAACATTTTAATACACAATACAACATTTCACAACTGATACAAAACATATATATACAGGTGTACATAAAAGTATTCAATTTTTAAAGAATTTTCTCCTCATGCATATTCTTACAAATTTCCATTATTTTAATTTTTAATATTTTTTTCTTTAAGAGGACATGGTACGCTTTATACTAAACTACTTAATTTAATGGGTTTTATAATTTTTTTGGCTCGTAATCTATGTATACTTATTACGTAGAACAAATTTTTGTACTCAAAATGGAACAAAAAGATAACCATTAAAATTTGTTGAGAAAAATTTGAAAACTTATAAAGAAATTTTTTAAATGGCTACTCTTCCAACAAAAATTGATGTATACACATCAAATTTAATTTACAAGTTCGTCGAAGTATGCATAACAAAAGTTGGTATGGGTTTTCTGCTAACATGAATGATACTTGTAAAACAAACTTTTTTCACAAATGCTTATTGGAAATTCCTTTAAAAATGCATAAACTCTAAATACAATTACTTTTTTTAAAAAAATAAATATTGCTTTGATTTAAAAATGCATAACAACTTTTGTTACATGTACTAATATATAGTAATAGTGACAAAAAATTTCAAAACATTTGGCACAATAGGAAGAAAAAATTAGCATTTTAAGCAAAGATAAACTGATATTTTTTCTTTCTGAAATAAATCAGTTTAAGTTTTTATTTACAATGTGAACATAATTGCACATAAAATTTACCATAACTCTGGGGTTTTTTTTAACTTATAGCATTCTCACAAATTTTGTGACATTATAAAATATTACATAAAATATAATTTAAGCTAAAAAATTTTTTGACTGATTTTTGTCAATTAAATCGTATTGTGTCCACTAAAGAATAATGCAATTGCCAGTCTTTTAAAACAAGTAATATTACAAAAGAATTAGTTTTTGCATAGTTTACTTAAAACACTTTTTTCTCACTGAATTTACTAACAGCTTAGTTGAATATTAGTTCAGTGAAAACGAAACAACAATAAATGTATTGCTCTTAAATGTTTTTAAAGTTAAAAATATAAATTTCACAATAATTAAATAGTATAGCTAAAATGAGAGGCACACTGTTCTCAAATTGGAACATTAAATAAATGATTATGACAAATTTAAATTCATTTTTATTACATGTATCCACAAAAACATGTGCCTCAAGTCATGGGAAAGGAAGAATTTCTAAGCATTTCATATACGAGTAACTATTGAAAGACATGTATATTTTTCTTAAAGCAAAGTACGAATATTTTTGGTGTTTAAAGCTCAGTTTTTCATGAGGAGGAAATTCTAAAGAAAGCAAGGTCTTTCTAAATTGTTTGGCAAATTAACATGCTTTCAAAATAGTAGCATAAATTTACAATAAGAAAATTTGGGTTTAGACAAATAATCACTAGATTTATGTACACGTTTGTATGACTGAGTATCTAAAATGGTATAGGAATTAAAACCTCTCTACTTAAAAGGGTGGTTGATTCAACCAATCTTTAACTTGATTGATATAAAACATTCAATAATTTTTAAAGGATGTTACTCATATTTAAATTTACCTTGAGTGATATTGAATAAATCCATAAGAGATCAATTTCTTTAAAAAATACTAGCTTATATAGTATGCAAAAAAATTGCAGAAATCGGAAATTCAGTGATTTTTCAATATTTTCTTGACAATGATGCAATGCCAAAAATTTTATAA
Source organism: Trichonephila clavata (assembly GCA_019973975.1). Lineage (NCBI taxonomy): Eukaryota > Metazoa > Arthropoda > Arachnida > Araneae > Nephilidae > Trichonephila > Trichonephila clavata. Next base: position 33,013 of record BMAO01000224.1, on the reverse strand, counting down.
AAAATTATTCACTGAACCTATCATTTATATATAAAAAAAAAAATGCATAAATCTAATGTTTGCATTCTTCCCTTCTACAAAAATATTTAACAAATTCTTGAATTACAGACACCACTAAAATCCTACACAGACATTGGTTCATCACCATGATATACATTTTCACTTCTATAATGTGATATTAAAACTTTAATAAGCATGCTTGACATGAGGGGGAAAGTACAAATTGTAAAGACATATATCAAAAAACCATTTTGAATTGTAAAAGCAATTCAATTTAATTATTATTGCTAATCTGAACATAATAATTAAAAAAACTATCTTAAAATACTCCTTCATGAATAAATAGTGTGCCTTTAATCTAACTACAATTAAAAAAACATTTATTTTTTTATTACTATGCACACATCATTTTTGGTAGTATTCAAATGGAACATTGAATATGAACATTAAAACTACATATTTCCTAAGAAACAACTCTATCCATCTCAGAATAACTAAAATGTCAAAACATTGCACTGAAAATGATGGTATGAAATTGCCATATTCGAGTTAGAACTATTGTCAGGAATCATAGTTATCAAATAGAAGCAAATTTCCACAAAAAATGCAGTATTTATGAGTACCATGTAAATGCACAAGATTAAAATGCAGGGTAAAAATCTGCAAAAAATCAGAGAAATGTGAAAACACTGCAAAACCATACGGAGAGTGAGGAGGTAGCGGACTGAGGCGTGGTGCGAAACTGCACGGAGAGTGAAGGGAGCTTTCCATTCAGACCCAGGAGGTAGCTCAAACCAGCTGAATCGTTGTCTCGAAAGACATCACCCTATCTCTGAAAGAAACTGTCTTTCGCTAGAGATAAAGTCCTACGAATAAAGAGAGGAGAAAAGAAATCAATCAAATTGCATCGTACTATGTTTTAACACCAAAACAGTATAAAGAGTTATGAACAAAACCATATTCCACTGAGACCAAAGGGGTTATGGTGTAAAACTCAGTCATTTTTTTAAAGGAAGTATCCCCAAAAAATCATTAACCTAAGTTGTACGAAGCAATTCAAATTAATTATTATTGCTATAATCTGTACAAAATAATTTAAAAAACTATCTTAAAATACTCCTTCATGAATAAATAGTGTGCCTTTAATCTAACTACAATAAAAAAAAACATTTATTTTTTTATTACTATGCACACATCATTTTTGGTACTATTCAAATGAAACACTCAATATGAACATTAAAACTACATATTTCCTAATCACAAACCTTTTTGTGTTTAAATAAACCACTGTTAACAACTTTTACTATTCAAATGTCTAAAAATTGTTCAACTTCTAAAAGTATATCATCATCTGGTGAACTGGTGAAGCTTGGGTTTCCTCCATATTCATATCCTCAAAATCAAGAAATCATTCAAATTCATGAAGCATTGGCACATCAGAATAATCTGGCTTGAATTTTTGCTAGAGTTCACTTCATCTTCATCAGAAGATAATGATACAGGAAGATTAATACATGTCTATTGGTTCATTTCAACAGCAGAGTTGCACAATGGTTCATTAGACACATCAGCAGATTTAGTTTTATGTAGATTGCAATTGAGCGGTACAGAATTACAGGATAATTGCAGGTTTTTTGCAGGATAATTTTTTACTGTATCAGGAATTGCAGGTGTTGTATGAAGTACACGAAGCTTAGAATAGTTATTAAAGGTTGTAGATATTTCATTGTAGAAATTTTTTTGTACCTAAAATATTGACTATTAAAAAATTTTACTATGCTATTGTTGAACATTTGTTCAACTTCTAAAAGTATGTCATCATCTGGTGAAGTCTGGGTTTCCTCCATATTCATATCCTCGTAATCAAGATACAATTCATCAGGCATTGACACATCGGAATACGCTGGATTGAATTTTTGCTAGAGTTCATTTCATCCTCATCAGAAGTTAATGATACAGGAACGTTAACACGTGTATGTTGGTTCATTTCAACAGCAGAGTTGCACACAGGTTCATTAGACACATCAGCAGAGTTGCACACTGATTCATTAGACACATCAGCAGATTAATTTTATGTAGAATGCAATTGAGCAAAACAGAATTACAGGATAATGTTGTTGTTTTTTACTGTATCAGGAATGGCAGGTGATGTATGAGGCACACGAACATTAGAATAGTCAATAAAAGTTTGTAGATATTTCATAGTAAAGATTTTTTGTGCCTAAATAATTCACTATTAACAAATTTTACTATGCAATTGTCTAACAACTGTTCAACTTCTAAAAGTTTATTATTATCTAGTGAAGCTTGGGTTTCCTCCATATTCATATCCTCAAAATCAAGATGGCATTCAAATTCGTGAAGCATTGGCACATCAGAATACTCTGGCTTGATTTTTTTGTTTGAGTTCACTCCATGTTCATCAGAAGTTAACGATACAGGAAAGTTAACACGTGTCTGTTGGTTCATTTCAACAGCAAAGTTGCACACTGGTTCATTATACACATCAGCAGAATTGCACACAGGTTCATTAGACACATCAGCAGAGTTGCACACAGGTTCATTAGACACATCAGCAGAGTTGCACACAAGTTCATTAGACACATCAGCAGATTAATTTTATGTAGAATGCAATTGAGTGGTACAGAATTACAGGATAATATATTTTTTTTACTGTATCAGGAATTGCAGGTGTTGTATGAGGCACACAATCATTAGAATAGTCATTTAAGGTTGTAGATAGTTCATTGTAGAAAATAGTTTGTACCTAAGTAATTCACAATTAAAAAAATTTACTATGCAATTGACGAACAACTGTTCAACTTCTAAACGATTGTCATCGTCTGGTGAAGTCTGGATCAGATTTAACAGAGTATTTGTTTTTTTTAAAAAAAAAATCTTTTAATATTTCTTTAAAAAATGCAATCATTTTTCAAAAAATTATTATTGAAAACTTCTTGATTAGTGTTTTAACTTTTTATCACACTATTATTCTATCCTCATATAAAAAGCATGAATATAATTTAAACACTAGAAATTTATAGACTCATCAATTGATTATTGAAAACTTCATGATTAGCGTAGGTTTAAATGTTTTATCATACTATTATTCTGTACTCATATAAAAAGCATGGATATAATTTAAACACTAGAAATTTACAGGCTCATCATCCTGCAGGTGCATTACTTGAGATGGTTAGGAAGGGGAAGGATCATTCTAACTATTACTTTTTACACAGAGTAAAAGCTACTTCTTAACTTGTTTTCATTCCATGAATAATTTAATTGATACATATGCCAAACTCTCTTGTCTACAATTTTTTTTAATGTACTGCTTTGTTGAGTTATGCAATGTTCTAGCAAAATAGCTTCATAGATTTGAATCACATCTAAGACATTAGACAACCTGGAATCCTGATTTTTTCTCGTAACTTAATGAAGCTCATTTTTACATTTTTATTTGTATTAATATGAATTGAAATAAATAGCAGTGTTTTTTTACATCTAAAATTATTATAATATTTTTTCAAGGAAGCTTATTAGTCTTTAAATAAACAATATTTATATTTTATCAGTAAGTAAAAAAAATATATCCACATAAAAAATACGTACTTTTCTTTCTTTTTTTGCAAACGCACATCTGACACTGCTATTAGTTTATAATTTTTTCCTTTATTTTTCAGTGTCTTCAAAATTATACACTTTCTTTTACCTATGAAATAAAATAAAAATTGAATGCAAGCATCATATTTGTTTCTACAAATCTGGATAAAATAATTATAGATTTTTAAAACAGAACACAGAATTCCTTTTTGGCTAAAATAAAATTGTTATTGATGTACAAAATGTAAATATGGTAATAGGGCTAAAATTAAAATTTGCTTTAATTTAAATTGAATATTTTGCTTTAATTAAAATAGACATTTTTCCCACTCTTTGAAAAGTGATTTTATTTTAAGAATTATTTAGGAAATAACATATAAGCCTATTTGTGAAACTTTCATAGCATTTTTTTGCCATACTTAAATGCGGGGGAAAGAATTCTCATAATCTTTAATTATTGAAATACTACTAACTAATTTTTGAAATATTTTTTTAAAAATATTTTCTGTTACAGAAATTACTCTTACTGCATCAATTGTGCTGCAAACTGATTTTGGTGTCATGAAATTCAATGAAATTTATTTGACAATAAAAAATACATGGCTTTTCTCTTCAATACATGTCAAAAACCAGTAGAAAATACCTTTTTTGCATAAACAATAATCCATACACTGACAATTTGCAGAGAAACACACACAGTAATAAGATATTTATCAATTTGAGATGTTCTCTAGTGGCTTTCATACACAACTATTGTAGGTCAAACTTTATAAGAAACAATCTTTACTGTAGCATTTTCAATCTAGGCATGCCCCCTTATCATTTATTTTTTATATTATGGTCACAGCAAGGACTGCTCTTTCCATGTGCACATCAGTAGCTCAGTGTCGTTATTTCTGATATTTATCCAAGTGCATTGTGTAATATTGTTTATTTACTGCTTTTGTAATTCCAAGTAAAATTCCTAATCAGGCATGTACATTTTAATAGCAAGCTTCATGAATAATACAAAACAATAAGTTAAAATCTTTACCTTAATCTTTAAAATTCAAGACACATACTAAAAGGTTTCAACAGAACCCTCCCGCAAGAAAAAAAAAACTTTTATGTATTTTGTATTATTTTTTCCTTTTATTTAAAAAACAATCATCCCTAATTGATATATTTATTGGGAATGCTATCATTTTAAACATGTAAGTGAATAGTTCTCTTTTTAAGTTACTGATGTCACATTAAGCACTTTTTATTCCAGAATTAAGAATCAATTCAGAATAAAAATGAGTATAGTAAAATATGTAATCTGTGGCCAGAATATAATATTAATGTTTCATTTTTTTTTATATATTTGAAAAAAATATTCCTAATTTGGGCCCTGTTCTTTAACAGGGTAAATTAGGAATAGACAACATTAGGCAAAGACGACCTTAATAAGTAAAAAAATACATTTTTAATATAATGCAGAATAAGAAAAAATTAGCACAATAAAAGCAGTATACTAATAATTTGAAGCTAGCATTTCCCAAACAGGGTCAACAGGAATATTTAAGGGCTCCATAAAGGCTTTGCAAATGTGTGATGACCAGGTGTGAAAGAATAGTCCTAATGTAGCTTATGATTGTCATAAGAGGTTACTAAAATGGGAATCCAGTGCTCGGGGGGTTATTATTGGGTACTTTGCCCCTGGGTATTATATCAGGGGACTAGTCTTCCAGGTAAGAGGTTGGACAAGAGGCTAACTATCTCACCTTGGAATAACACTTAAATTTAAGAAAGAAAGAACTGGATGGTTCTCATGTTGACGACTTGAAATGAAAATGGAACTCAAGATTTGAACTTGGAATGGATGCACATTCTTCAAGAGCAAGGCTTGAAAAATCTACTAAATAAATTTAATAGATATAAAATTGGTATATTGACGGCACAAGCGATGAGATGGCTGGGTAAGAAGAATTACAGCTTTTACTTTAGCAGCCAAGATAAACTAATCATTTTGGCGCAAAATTCACAGTCAACGGATGGAACGTATGATTGAATGAATTTTGAACCGGTCGAAGAAAGAGTCTGTAAAATACGGACTAAAGACAAAACTCAAAACATTAGTATTATTTGTTTACATGCCCTATTAGAAAACAAGGAGGAAATAGAGACAGAGATGTTTTATGATAAACTCACAGAAACACATAACAAATGCCTACCTAACAACATTAGATTAGTGATCAGAGATCTTAATGAAAAAATAAGTAGAGATAACTATGTTAACATATTTACTGGAGGATATAGCCAGCATGATGAGTCTAATGACAATGGCAATAGGCTGTTGGATTTAGAAGTTGGGACAAAAATGTTTATTGGGAGCCCATAGAGAAATACATAAGGCTACATGGCACTCCCCAAATGGTCAAACAAATAATCATATTGATCATGTGTTAGTAGACATGAGACATAAAAGTAGTTTACTTGATGTTAGAAGCTACAGAGGGGCAAACATAGACTATGACCATTATTTAATCCTTTTAAAGGTAAAAGGAAAAATTTTAAATGTTTTTTACCAAAAAAAAAAAAGAAAGAAAAGATATCCTAGATACTGATGCATTGAGATGGCCCGAGATGATGAAAAATTATAGGAATCAAATCAAAGAAAAACTTTTGATTAGAGAAACTGAGAATAATCTAGATCACAATTGGGAGTGACTTAATCCCATTATAACAGAGGCTCCTAGTGAAATACTTCCAGTGCTTGGAAAGAAACCTCAGAAATTTTATGACTTGGAATGTGAAATAATGAGTGAAAAGAGAAATCGAGCATATAGACTTATGGTACAAAAGCACTACACAAGAGTTTTAGTAGAAGATTACAAGGATATTGGGGGGGGGGGGAGAAAGCTATTTAAACAGAAGAAAAGAATCTATTGGAATAATATATATACAAAGAAATAGAAAATTTCAAAAAACAGAAAGAATCTAGAAAGTTTTACAAGATTGTCAACAATTCCAAAAAGGAGTTTTGTGCTATATCACATATATGCCATAACAAAAATGGCAAACTCCCTAATAATAAGACTAAAATACCCAAGAGATGGAGAGAACATTTCAAGACTGTACTTGATGGAAAAAATGGTCTGGAAGAATAAGAAATAGTGCCTGGTGGCACAAACCAGAACCAAAAGGATGATGATGTAGACCCACCATCTGTTGATGAAGTGGAGAGAGCAACGAAGAAATTAAGTAATAAGAGCATGGCAGGACCACATGTTTAAGTTTAAGCTGCATTATACTCCAGAGATGTATGCTGTGATCTCCAATATTTGGACTGTGGAAAAAATGCCCATTGAATGGGAAGATGAATTCATATGTTCAATATTCAAATTTAAATGCAGTAACTATAGAGCAGTGATACTGAGCCTGCAGTCTGACAGCATTTTCTGGGTGGCATGGTCATGGCCTATTGCACTAAGAAATTCTATTATTTAAGAACAATGTAAAAAAATATTTAGCAGAAATTTTACCATCAAGTAATGAAATCTGTCAATTTTGCTATAAATATGCTTTTTCTGACAATAGAATGTAAACAAGTGGCTTGGTCATGGATAAAAGAAAATTGAAACCCCTAACGAAGTAAAAAATACATAAAAGTAAATATTTTTTATTGTGTTTGATAAAGGTTAATACAGTATTGAACGACAAGCCAAAAAATGAGTTTTAATATTTTGATCAATTTTGCTTCGGTTTATAGTGATAGAGTAGCAGCAAAAAGAAGGGTTTGATTGTCAATGAAGAAAAAACAAAGTTTATCACAGTCTCAGACAGGAACTAGAATCAGGGACCATTGACAATAAATAATTATGTTTTTTTTATCAATTAAATATTTAGGTACAATTGTAAATAACAATGATATAATGATCTAAATTAAAAATAGAATTAATATAGTTAAAATAGATGTTGCTATATATACATATATATATACACACACACATAATATATATGGTTTAAGAAATCAGTTTAAAGCCAAATTTATAAGCAGAGAAATAAAAGTGATGGCAGTGAATGGTGAACAATGAGAAAACTGGATGAGGAAAACTCATTGAGATTTGAATGAAAAATATTGATAAGAATTTTTGGAGCAGTGAGAAAAAAATGGGGTCAGGAGAATACTTTACAACTCTGAATTACAAAGAAAGTACAGAGAACCAAATTTAATCAAGGTAATTAAGGCTTCACAACTAAGATGACTTGGCCATATATTCATGTATCATAACACAATTAACCAAATAACATTTTTGAAAGCAGAAGGCAAGAGAATAAAATGCAGACAAAATACAAGATGGCTGACAATATAGAAAAATGCTAGCAAAATATTGGTGTAAATAGATGGAAAGCAATAGCAATAAACAGATCAAGATTTTTTAAAGTAACCAAGACAGTTATGGCCAGAAATTGGCTGTAGTGCTTATGAAGAAGAATAAAGGCTTTGAGGAATGCACAAGAAAAAATTTGTAGTTCGAGGTTTATTCCGAAAAATTGTTTTTCATACAGGATAAAACATTAATAAAAAAGTTCACATAAAAGTATAAATTCTATTAAAAAATACTAATATTTTCTGGAACATTTATAAAGATGCTAATGAATAATTGGTACTGCAGCTGTGATACTTATACTTTATGTTATTGATTGTTATTGTTCAAGTGATCTATGTTTTCATGAATGTCAACAAGTACAGAAATCTCTGGAAGTAGCAGTGGAGCACATAACAGCCCATTAGAAAAATAAATTTCTCTCAGTCTATTTTTTAATTTATACATTTCATTTCAATTTTATAATTTCCTTGCAGGTTCAATCTTTTATCTTAAAAATGTGAAGCTAATTGTACAAATATTGAATGCATTACATATGCAGACTGTCAATTCCTAAGTAAAATTAACAGTAGAAGAGTCGAACAAAAAAACTTTCAGAACCTTTGTTTTGATCAAAGATAAGGTTTACATGCTTGGTTTCCTTAAATTTTCAATAAAAAATTAAATTTTCATTTTTAAAACTCATATTGTTATTAAATACAAAAATTTAATACTAAAAGTTTAACCTTAATACTACAAGAGCTTAATAAAGAAATAAAATTTATATTTAAAATAAAATAACTGTCAACATTTTCATGTTCTTTTGTAATTTAAATTCTTTTAACTTTATTAGGATTTTGAATTTTTACATTAGAAAATTAAGTACAAGATAAGTACTTAATCTACTAATCATTATATTTTAGATATTGACTATAATTCATGACATTAGAGTTAATTAAGAGAAAAAACTGAACCAACTATCAGATGGGGAAAAAAGTACTTGTAAAGATATTTTTTATTATTAAATTTTGCACAGCCTTTAAGATTCCCCCCGTAAAATCAAATTCTTCTTTTAAAAAAAAAAAATCTTATACAAATATAAAAAAATTAAAGAATTAATTAAATTCTTAATTCTAAATAAGGTTGCAGAATAAATAGGAATTTAATGTCTCAGAGCTAACTCTCTTCCGTGAATGAGAATATATAACAAAAAGGGAAAGTATATATCTATTGACCTTATTTTGAATTAAGAATTTAACAATGGAAAGAAATTATCAAGGAGGTAATATTTTAATCCGTAAAGATGCTTGTTTTGAAATAGGTATTATGTTGGTTACAAATTAGCATAACGTTTTAAAAAATTCATCCTTTACTGATGCAATCTTAACATTCATTCAATAACAAAAATGTTCACTTAATCACAAAATCATCATACATAAAAAGTTTGAAATGTTACCTTGATTGCTTTTTTTCCCCTTCTTAATTTCCTTCAGTTTTTATCTTATAATCCAATGATTTAGAATTTCCTACAATAATACAGTCATATTTAGCATAAATAATTTTTAATTTAATAAAAAAAAGAATTGAATATGAATTACAAAAGTGGTCCATATATATTTGTAACACAGAACATTTTGTGAACTAAGATATTATGATGGTGCTCAAGCCAAAGCATGTTTAGTCGTAAAAATTAAAACACATATGCCAACCTGAAGTTTATTGGACTTTTATATAAAATGAGAAGAAAAAGATTTTTTTTATATAAATTTATCAATTGTTTACTATTTGAAGTATACAAATAAAAGTGCAAATAACTGCATATTTCTTCAAATTTCAGGATGCGGCTTCCACGTTAATTTTTGCTCTTTGACAAAAGGAAAGCCCAGTTTTACACTAACAAAAAGTTGGAAAATGAACGAATTCTTAGGAAATATCTTTACATTTAAAGCAAAAATTTGATCAACAGTTGCCAAATTTTACATTCAAACTATTGTCCAAAATAATTCAATAAGAGAATATTTTTTCCTTACAGAGGGAAGATTTAAAGCATTTATGTTTAAAAAAATGTCACATAAATATGAAATTTCACTAAGATTCTTTCAACAACTTTTTATCCTTTAAGAAAAATATAATTTCATTGCACACGAAAACTATGAACAATAGAAATTTACAATGAGATAGCAATCATGCTACAACACAACAAAAACAAATGTGTCCAGCTAACATACATTAAACAGAATTTTTTTCTTAAACCTTACTCTCATGGATAAATTTTAATAAAATTGGCTATAGACACTAACACACTTGGCCAATATAAATTATTTTCACGCATACAACTATTAAGGCCTAGATGTATAAAATAGAAATGTTTTTTATAAAAAAAAATAAAAGGTCATTTACATTGTCATTATTATACACGAACTTAATACACTATATCAAATAAGCTCCTTATAATTTATAAATAATTTTATTATTTTATTGATTAATAAGGTCTTCCACTATATGCTATATTCTGTGATAAACTGTGTCAATGAAAAATAACACTTTTGAAAATTGTTTACAGCAAACTGATCAACCACAATAGTCAATATATCAACAGTATCAGGGAAAGTAAAATTTCTGTAATATAATGTGGAGTATTTTATATTTCCCACTTCTAAAAGAAATCTTTCTACATGCCAGCGAAGCATTAATTGGTATTGGTGCATTTTTTTAAAACATATCTCTTTCTGCTATGTTAGTTTGTTCCATTTCTTGCTAAAAATATCAAAACATTTTCCAACCATTAAAGGGTCCTCAACTGAAAAGGTTGCATGCATTCTGGTATTAAAACTTTCATATACAGTCCAAAAGAAGAAAAAAAACTCTTTCAATGTTTATTGCTAATGAAGTAAACTCAAAGAAACTGTCATATATTAACATTTTCAAATTTGTTGCGCATTTAAAAAAGTTTTCTATAAAAACAGTTTTTTCATTAAAAAACAACAGACATGGTTTTTTAATTGAGCCACAAATGAGAACTATGAAATTAGCAGCCAAAATTCAGAACTTTTGAGGAATGCACAAACACAAAGAAAATGGAAAGAGGTATGAAAATTACTTTTAATTTTTATGTTACCATCTAGGAAATGTAATTATTTAATTTCAATATTTGTATCAGCTTCTTGGAATATCATATATAATCACATAAAATATAAATACAAATTCTTACAAATAATTGCCTTTATAACAATTCCATACAATTTTAAAAAATGCCCTTTTATAAATCAAAATATAAATATTAAACAAAAGCAAATTACAAATTGTTTTGCCATACTAAATTCTAAAATCATTTCACAATCGCACTATAAAAAGTTGAGAGATTAATGGATATTAAACAATAGATCTTTAAAGTAAAAGGTAATAATAAAGCTGTTTAAAAGAAATACATACCCTCCACTTTAGTTTCCTCTTTGAAAGTCACAACCCTTTTAGATAAGGAAGCTGGGGAAAAAAATTTATATATATGTGTGTGTGTGTTTCTGCATCAGGCTTTGCATTTTAAAACATATTAAAATTATCTATTTATTCAAACTCAATCACCCATTACTTCCCTTAAATGCATACAAATTTCAAACTCTCTTTAATAATATCCAGCATAATAATATAGTTACATAACTTTTGCAACTTTTTATTACTTTAAAAATTATTCACAATAACTGCTACAAAAATATTTAAAAAAATAAAATTATATATTATATAATGAATGACAATTTTATAAAAGTTTTAAACAAATAAAAATCACATAGTTATATATTTGTCTATGACATTAGCTTAAATATTCAAACACTTATATCAATGTAAATTTACTAATTCTTTCCATATTTACTGTCTTATCAGAGTTCCCAATAAAGAGAATTTTAAAAGAGCAACATTTGGCTTAACATTACACTGTCATACCTCAAGATTCTGAATAACAGTCTAGCCATGATGACTACACCTCCATCTTCTGGTGTTTTTCTCTACTAACTTACAACTGAAAGCAATACGTGTATATTTTTATACGCATTCAGTAGTTACCACTATTACAAAAATAATCTTTAACAGACTTCCTCATTGTCAACAGAGACGCTTGGAATTTAAACATCAGTTTGTTGAAAATTGAAATCGGGATAATACAAAAATATTTGAGAACTTCATTTCATCTTAAAATCAAAGTTTAGATTGGAAAAGTAAACTAAAAAATGCATACTAATCAGCTTTAACTAAAAAATCTAATTATGAAAAAAAATTCCATAGCTAAAATCCATAAGAAAGCAATGTGGCCATAATTCTTTAGACTTTAATAGGAAAAGTTACAAACTTTTTCAAATTCTTAAGTAAATGAATGCTATACATTAAATCAACAGTCTTCAATCGGTGGTCAGCAAATGATACAAAATATCAATAATATTATTTATATTTTTATGAAGATTCAATTTCAAAAATCATGAGTTGCAAAATGTATTACAGAATATAGATCATACTTGTTTATAAAAATTTAGCTATTACTCTTAGCAAAATTCTGTCTGGATTTAAAAACTTTCTAGCAACTTTTACAGGTATATGTAGTAAGATTTGAAAATGATAGTAGACAACCATGGCAAAATTGGCAGCATAATACTCCAGCTTGCTGATATTGCTTTGAGTGAAGTTCCTTTTACATGAATTAGAAATGTAAATAGACATAAACAAATGATCATATAGTTATAGAGGTCCAAAACATATAGTGGTCAATCCTATTAGTGGTCTGCCAAATACAAAATTATACATTTATTGGTTCATGAAGTTTTTAAGGTTATCAACTGCTGTGTTTTTAAGAATATCTTGGGGGGGGGGATATATCATACTGTATTCACAGGCTAATCCTTTTTATGATTAATGTGGTAACAATACACACATCTTTTATTTTAATTACTCATTCTTCATTTCAAAAAAAAAAAAGGTAATTAAATTTAAAATGTTTTTGAACTAGTTACAAAATATGAAATAGTAAGCTTCTACATATGATTCAACATCTTCAAACTTTTAACAAGAAAAACAGTTTCATTTTAATTCAAAATTTAATTTTCTATTTTTTTAACTTACTTTGTTTACATATAAAAGCTTGATGTGAATTTGAAACAGATGCATCATTATCTGAAAAAATATATATATATATTTAAAATATTTAATTTCACATAATATAATTTCTGAATATAAATACTTTTAAACAAAATTTCTACTGGAATTAATTTTTCATAAGAGATATAGAGACTGATATTATTACTTTATTTCAACTATTTATAAAAATTTTATTAATTGAAAATAAAAAAAAATTATAAATTACCAGAAAGTTATTCAAAACTTAGAGACGATAAGAATTAAAACACACATTTCAGACATATTAACTCCTTTTAAAATATTTTTTTTAAGTGCTGCTATATTTTCAATACAAAAAATTATCACACAGAACATAAAGATAATTTTAAAACCTCCAATGCCCTTTAAAAAAATACACATGAGTGAATATTTTTATTTACTTGGTTTTAAAATTATATTTTCATGAAATTAAGAAAGTATAATTTTGAATTAGTTTATACAATGCTAAATAAATGATTAAAAATAGTATTTTGTCGTAAAATAGTTCTGACAAAGCATAAAATTTTCACACATCCAAAAATTATCTTTAATTTATTTTGCTAATATATAAAAAATGTCCTAAAATTACCATGGTTAAAATTTAAAAATAACAATATGCAATTTTTTAAAAAATTTATGAATTTGATCATTATTTATAATTTTTTTCCCTTCAAACTTTCCTCACACTGAAGTTGTATTAATTCCTGCCTTTCTGTTGTTCTTTGCAAATTCAGCTTGTAAAATCATTCAAAGAATTATGCTCCTTGAGGCCTATTTTGAAAGTAAATCATATATAGATCCTCGCATAAGAAACTTTATTAATGGCATTTAAAATCTCTTCACATCAATCTGTAGCTTGATTTTTTCTTTTTTTATGGCACAAGGACCAATTTAGATCATAATGCGCCAAGAGAGACAAGAACAGTTAAATAGGATTTGCAGGCCATAAAGCCTTAGTCGGGCATAGTCTATATACGCCTTTCTTAGAATCTATAGATTACAATTAGATATGATGAATAAAACCCTTGATGCTTAGGAGGAATTGGTGCTATCGTTTAAAATACAGGATATAGTAAAATCAACAGAGTTAAAAAGCTGATGTCTAAGATGATTTGAATGTGGACAATCACAGAGTATGTGTTTCACTGATAGCAAGAGATTATATATCTCGCAATAGGGTGGTGGTTCACCAAACAGAAGATGCCTATGCATTAGGCGGGTGTGTCCTAGGCGCAGTCTAGTCCATATCACCTGCTCACAGCGGTTGCTTGATGATGGCACAGTTGGAGCAAGAACGGGCATGACGCTATGCAACTTATTTTCAGTTTGTTGGTCCCAGTTTGATTGCCATACACTTTGCAGTTTCTGCCTGAAGCAAGCTTTCAGGTCAGAGTGCGGAATAGGGAACCTTTCTGAAGAGCCTGTCGCTGATCGTGCAGCTGTATCAGCCAGTTCATTTCCAGTTATTCCGGCATGTCCTGGGATTCAACAAAATCTGATATCTTTCTTCTTAAGATGATTAGCCAAAGCATATGTGATGTCCACAAGGATGGGATGAGACGATGAATGTAAAGAGAATGCTTTGAAGGGCTGACAGGGAGTCTGTGTAAATAATGAACTTTTTACCATGTGATAGTGAAATATGTTCTATAGCTATTCTTAGCGCATGAAGTTCAGCAGTGTAAATGGATGCTGAAATTGGTAGAGCATCTGTAATTACAGTGCTCAGAGAAACTACTGCCAAACCAACATGGGATTCAGACTTTGAGCCATCCATGAAGATAGGTTCATAGTCGGAAAAAAGCTCTCTGTGTTCCAAGTACAGTGTTCTGTATGTACTCTCAAGAGTGCATGTTTTTGAGTAGCATGACAGGGTAAAGTCAACCTTAGGATAAATCACTTTAAAAGGGGGCACCTCAGAAATCTTGCACAGAGCAATTCTTCCAATGTTCAGATTTAAGTCATTAATCAGGTCTCTAATTCTAAAGTGAAAAGGTTGCGAGTAAGTCAGGGATGAATGATGACTGTTAAAATCATAAAGGCTAAAATTGAATAAATAGGAGTATGCAGTATTTGTTTTCATTGATTGGATTTTCATAAAATGGTTCAAACATAAATACTTCCTCTGCAAATCTAATGGGGGTTCGTCGGCTTCAGCATAGAGGGACTCAACCGGTGATGTACGGAAGGCTCCCAGACAAAGTCTTAAGCCTTGATGATGTACTGGATCCAAGATCTTCAAAAGAGATTTGCACGCAGAACTGTAGACCACAGATCCATAGTTCAGTTTCGATCTAATCAGAGCTCTGTAGAGGCGAAGCAAGGATATTCGGTCTGCTCCCCAGCGAGTATTTGCTAATACTTTGAGGATGTTTAGGGCCTTGGCACTTTTGATTTTAGAAATTTGAACTCCTTAACAACTTTAATGAGGCTTCTACCAATAAAAAGCTCGGGGTTTGGAAAAACCCCACGCTTTCGACTGAATACAACACTAACCGTTTTTTCTGTTGAAAAAACAAAACCGTTCTGTTCAGTCCTTTTAGTGAAGTTGTTAATAGTGGTCTGAATTTGCTGTTCTGCAACATTGAGGAATTTAGAAAAGTACGATATTTGTACATCGTCCACATATAGAGAACACTGAATCCCCTGATTTATATGATGGGTTATGCTATTAATTTTAATAATAAATAAAAGTACGCTTAAAACAGACCCTTGTGGGACACTTTGTTCTTGGATAAAAATATTTGAATAAAATGAATGCAGGCGTACCTGGAAACAACGATGGTTTAAAAAATTTTTGATAAAAACTGGCAAATTCCCTCTGATGTCCATTGCATATAGATCTCTAAGTATGCCGTACCTCCAAGACATGTCATAGGCTTTTTTAATGTCAAAGAAAACAGAGATGTTATACTGTTTCTTGACAAAAGCCTCTCTGATGGAAGTCTCTAGCCGAATGAGATTGTCTGTGGTCGATCTTGATTTCCGAAATCCACTTTGAAGTGGTGAAAGGAGATTATGTGACTCAAGGTGGAACATCAACCTCGCACTAACTGTGCGCTCCATCAGCTTGCTTAAGCAGCCTGTGAGGGCAATAGGGCGGTAATTATTTGCTGATGTTGGATCTTTACCAGGCTTTGGAAGCAGTAAAACGGGGGCATGACACCACTGTGTGGAAAAAACTTGGGTTTCCCAGATGCGATTGAACAATAACAGAAGGGAGAGGATAGAACTTTCAGACAGATGTTGTAACATAATATAGTGTAGCCCGTCTGGACCTGCTGCTGTGTTACCCGAGCGATGCAGGGCTACACGAAGTTCAAGGAGTGTTAGCGGGGAGTTGTAGCCTTCTTTGTTTGAAGAGGAAAAATTCAACTTCCCCCCTCTCTTCTCGACGCTTTAGCGCTTGAAATGCGGGGGTATAGTTGTCACAACTAGACGTTTTAGCGAAGGTCTCGGCAAGAGTGTTGGCAATTTCAGGGATCGTATTGATAGAGACTCCATTGCTTACAAGCATGGAGACAGGGCTAGCACTGTATTTTCCACTAAGCTTACGAACTTTGTTCCAAACCTCTTTACTTGAGGTTGAATATATGATGTTACTTACATATTTTATCCGCGATTCCCTTTTACGTTGCCGGTGGATTTTCCCGGCACGTGCTCGAGCTTTATTAAAAGCAATCATGTTGTCTGGAGTAGAGTAACGTCGAAACCGATTCCAAGCCTTGCTTTGATCCTTTTTTGATATTTGGCATTCTTTGTTCCACCAAGGTTTGGGGAAACGGGGGAGTCTAGAGGATGGTTGTGAAATTGCATTATTAGCTGCAGATAGGATACAAGATGTTACTAAAGATACGGCTTCATCTATTAAGCCAGAGCTTACCATGTCTTCTGTTATATCTGCTTGGGTCCTGAAAGTTTCCCAGTCGGCCTGATCGAACTTCCACCGCGGTTGGCGAAGAGTCGCACACGCAATTGGTGTAGCGTAAGATATTACCAATGGGAAGTGATCGCTACCTAAGGGTTTCCAAGAACACTCCATGTCAGATCTAACAGCAATGACGGAGAGCATATGGACAAATCAATGGCGCAAAATTATTGGGTTGGAGAATGAAAATAGGTGTTAGAGCCGTCGTTTAACAAGGTGAGGTCAAGTTCTGTAAGAAGCTTTTTGACGACTTTTCCTCTAGAATTCTCATCTTGGCAGCCCCATAGCAAATGATGAGCATTGAAGTCACCCAAAAGGATGAATGGTGATGGGAGTTGATCTATAAGCTCTTGGAGTTCTCTAAAATTCAAGGGTGCATTGGGTGGTAGGTATACATTACAGAATGTAACTGTAGAAAAAATAGAAATCTGCACTGCAACAGCTTGAAGCGATGTGCGAATTAGGACGGGGGAGAAGGGTGTCGTGTGGTTAATGAGTAGAGCCACGCCACCACAAGCTCTTTCACCCGTATTGCAGTCCTTCCGAAGAATGGAATATCCTCGTATGTTGGATGTGCATGATGGTTTTAAAAGCGTCTCTTGCAGAGCCATGCACATAGGGAAATGTTCATTCATTAGCGATTTTAAATCCTCTAAGTTTTTCCAGAGATCACGACAATTCCACTGAATTATTTTACTAATACTTCAGCTACAGAGAGCCTTTAGGCTTTTCAGGGTTGTACTTTATTGGTAAATAGCTTTGTCTTGATTTCACTTTTTTACTGAGAAGCATAACGTCTTCTACTTCTTTGGTGGTTTGAATTCCACCAGATTTTATTCAAATTAATGGCTTCAGTATTTTGGCAGCATCCTGGACATTGTCAGTGGCTGGCCCTTTGGTAGAACTTTTGTCTATTTCCATCAAAACTTCAGTATCGGAAGGTACTGAGAGGTGCAATGTTTCAGGAGACCGTTTGTCTAGGTTTAAGGACTCTAGGTCTGTGAAAGATGTTTCAGGGGGAGATAGAGTTGTTTCTTGTTCAATTAAGTTATTTGTAATGGGTTTTTGAGCTATTGGGGGATCTTTATGAGATTCAGAAGTTAAATTGTCAATGTTTGTTGGTCTTTCTATGTTGCTAATTTCTGTTTGAGTTCCTATGTCTGTTTGAGTTGCAGAATCTTTTTTCGATTTTGTGTTGGTCATTACTGCATTAGCATAAGAACTGGAAGTTCGAGGTGGTAAGATATTGACCACCTGTTTCTTTGCTTCAGAATACGAAAGGTTTTCAAGTACTTTAATTTGTTGTATTTCTTTTTCTTGCTGCCATTTTGTACCGATTTTGGAATAAGCAGCGTGTTTCCCCTTGCAGTTTGCACACTTTCTCCGTTCTGTCGTACATGCTTCACTGGCGTGCTCCGTACTACAGCATTTATTGCATTCATTGCATTTACAGCATTTATTGCTATTTATTTATTGCATTTATTGCTCCATGACCGTAACTTTGACAGTGAAAACATCTGAGATGGTTAGGGATGTAAGGTCTTATTTTAATGTTTAAGTAACCAATTAGTATGTTTTCTGGTAATGTATGTTTAGAAAATGTGAGTATAAATAATGGAGAAGTTACAGTTTTACCGTCTTTTATGGAAGTTATTCTTTTGACAACCTCCACTTTTTGAGAAGCTAGCTCTTCTTCAATTTCAGAATCGGGTAAATGTATCAGATCTGGGCAGTAAATCACTCCTTTGGATGAATTGAGTGTTTTGTGAGGAGTAGCAGTAATAGAAATGTTTGAAAGATTTGTACATTGTAGGAGATTATTTGATTGTGCTTGTGTTGCTGTTTCTAGTAGTAAATCACCGGATGGTAATTTTTTTATAGATTTCACAGAACCAGCTGAACCTTGTATAGCTTTAGAGATAAGAAAAGGTGAAGCATTGGAAAGTTTCCTGCTATCAGTTGCATGAAGAACAATAAATTTGGGAAAAGATTCGGAGCAAGTTTGAGAGTTGGTGGGCTGACCACCATGTGTTGGGTTGGGGATTTTAAAGAATGCGTTTTTATCTTTTTCCTTATTTTTTGTTGTATTTTGATTTTGTTTTTGAGAAAGGGGGAGGAGAATCCCTTTTGATTTTCAGAGAACCAGTTTGGCGGGGCTAGCCAGCAGTGGCCTCGGGAGAGCCCCCCGCTCTGCAATGCAGGACCCCATCCAGGCACCACCTGGAGCTACAAGGCAGGCGAGATTATACACCAGCTGATAGAGCCGCCAGGACATGCTGGTTAGGCTGCTTGGGCTACTGTACTATCCGGTGGCCTGAGACGCAAAACTCAGCTTTTCTCTGGTACCCTCTACATGGCCGCTTCCTCCAAGACCCCACCTCACCAGTCCAAAGGTCCTCAGAAGTTTAAAACCTCGCTCAAAGTGCCAGCTTTCCCAGGGAGCAGTGTGTTGTGTCGTCATACCAGTTGTGAAAAACCATCAGACTCGACTTCATTCCACTCAGTCCTGGTCTGCCACAGGACTTCGTCGCAAGTAAAATTAAAGATAATATGTAAGGAAAAAATCAATAATAAAGCAAGACCCACTAAAGGGATAAACCATAAAATGAAATTTCTGGATATGTATTCTTAGGAAATAAAAACCAGTGTTTTCTTTTTAACTATGGCGGAAAAGGAAGTGAGTCAAATAAAGGTGAAAGTAAAGATCGCTCGGAAGAGGCGGGTACGCGAAACCCGTAATCACAAGAGAGTGAGCCCTTGCCAAAAGATCACTAGGGCACCTCGGGATTGTGACACCTGTACTCACCTAAAGAAGGTGAGCCCCCTGAGGGGATCAATCTGTAGCATTTTTTTAGCAACAAACAAGTCCAATATATGGATAAACACATAAGATTAAAAAAAGTTTTACACTTTTATGTATATTAATCATGTTAAAATCTTACAGGAGCTAAGCCTCTGAGAAAATGAGCAGATTGTTTGTAAATTATATTCACAACAGTATTTTGGATGAGTAAGTAAAGTAGTTACATGAGCATGTTTTGTTAATTCAAAAACCTTTACATTCTTAAACAGAATTGATATATAGTGTGAAATATGCAAACAGACAGTACATCATCAGTTTTTCAGTCAAATAATGAAGACAATTCAATGTATCACTGAAAGTGAATGAATAAGTTTCCTGGTTCAAAAAGACAGTCACAAAACAGACTGTAACAAAGTACATTTGTCTCAAACTGATTAAAAAATTAAAAGCCCTTGCAACTATAGATGATACTAAATTAACACAACTAATAGACTGGATAAAATTGCCACTGCTTTATATTTAACCTATATTTATTTATTTTTATGGTACAATTTATACCTTTTTCGAGACACAAACTTAAATAATGAATGTGATAATTTTAAAAAGATGAGGCCCTCCGGTACCCTTCGCATCCACAAAGTGGCCCCAAGACAAAACAATTTCCCAACCCTGTCATGTTATGTTACTCTAAGTATATTTTGTTCATTTCAATACATTGACCTCAACTTTTCATTTTTATCTCAGTTTTGAATTTTTTTTATCAAAACGTTTCATTAATGCAGGAAATTTTCATACTGCAATCTTTTTATTAATAAATACCAATTTTTCAATAATTTTTCTCTCTCCTCTTTCTACAAAAATACTTAAAAGTGGAATACAGCAAAAAAATAAATATATTGATGCTTTCTTAATATCAATAAAGTTCAAAAAAAATTCTTTTCAAATTTTGAAATGAAACCTTTTCAGCAAATATGATATTAACTTTAGAAAAATATTTCCAGTGGTCATAAAAATGATGCTTTATGATAATTTATTACATTTAATAAATTCAAATTAGTGACACAAATATTCTTAAAATATTAAGTTCTCTTGTCACAAATATCTTTTTGAGTAGTATATAAAGATTATTTATCAATCACAATGCAACTACAAATATTGATTATATGACATTACTACAGTAATTTAAAACAAATTATTTTTGCTTAACTTTTAGTTAACAAGAGGAAAAACTGTTGAAAATACTAATAATGTTTTTATACCTTAAAGTAGTAGAAGCTGCCAAAATAAAAATTAATAGCTACAAAAATGAGTAAAAAGAATTACATACTTTGGCCTTCTTTTCCCTCACTAGAATTTCCAACTTCTTTCTGACACATAAAGAGTGTGGATTCACTGCGAGCATACCTAGTATATACGTCAATTAATTTTAAAATTTTCAAAAATTAAAAGTATATTACACAGTAACATATGTATAGATATACCTTTTTAGTCATTACAATATTTTTTTTAAATAATTCATTCAGTTCTTCTGTATTCAATTTACACTTTAATTCCAATAAATTTAATATATTTTCAGTCATTTAAAGACAAAAACTCATTTATATTTCACAAAAAAAAATTAGGTTTCAAAAATGTCATATTTAACTCATATGTAGCACAAATAAATAAAAAGTTACATATTTCTATCATATAAAAAAAAACTTCCCAGATTAAAAATTTATATAAATTATGTTCTACTTTAAAAAAATACATCAAAATGATATCTTTAGTTAGAAAATGCATATACACAAAACAAATAACTCAAAATATTATTGAAAAATTTATTCCACAATATTGTTGCTGTGATCTCACTATTTAAATTAAATTCTACTACAACTTTTTTTTCACAAACAACAGCTTTTATTCTTAACCCACAGCCGCCACACAACATTTCTCTTAAAAATACTAAATTCTACTACTAAATCCTTATGATATCACTCATCACTAACACAACCTCCACCACTTTTCTAGATAAAAATACAAGAGTATTATGCAGCTGTTAAAACACTATCTTTTTAAGAAACTCAAAAAAAAAATGCTAATTATAATATACACATTAATTTTTGTATATTAATCATGCCAAGTGATAGGAATGACATCTGAAAAGGCTCTTCATAGTCAAAACTTCTGCAATAGATTATTTAGGGATTTCGAGGCCATATTGAATTTAATCTGCAGAAACTAAATTAAATCATACATCAGCTTATGAAGAAATATGGACTCATCTATTTGCAAGATTGACCCTAGCAGGTGAGTAGGGCATGTACTACACGTTAGCAGCAAAAACAAGGCACAGCCGCATAAAGTTCTGTCAATCAAGCAAAACTTTTTACAAATTTCTCAAAATAAAACATAATAAATTGAATAAATTTTAAATAGTTATTAAAAAATCAAAATAAGTTCTGATTTCCCGAAAGCATAGCATAGTTTCTAAAAAATAGAATGTAGTGCACAGTGTGTTGCTCTATTGTCCATTAATGTCTACTCTTTACACACTGCCTTCATTTGATTGCAAAATTTGTGTCAAAGTTGGTAATATGCAATTGAAAATGTTTTTTTACTTATCAGCGGCACTGGTCAATGGAAGGATAGATGCTTAATGAAGGTGTCTGAAAATTTTTTGCCAAAATTGCTTTACAATATCTTATATGATTAACATTACCTTCAACGTAGAAGTACTTAAAGGAGAAATTAAAAGTTTTCAAGTTAATAATAGTTTTGCAATTTAGAAAAATGAAACAAAAGAAAGAAGTGTTTTTTGTGTTTATTAGCATTTTTATCAATGTTTTACTTTTAACTGTTCTACAGGTAGATGATTTGTAATATAAACATTGAGTATTGGTTAAAATATGAAACATTTTCTATAGGGGCGACCCATTAGGTCTTTGCACATGGGTGGCTGACCCCTAGGAGATTGGTCATATCTATATTGTGACATGAATGTTACCACCAATATGTTCATAATCTAATAGTTTGAACGATAGAAAGTTCCATGTATTTTTAAATCATTTATATTTCTAATTAAAAATGTTCACATTATATATAGTTTTGAATATTAAATTTTCAAACTATACCTGCTCTTTAAAAAATAAAATTCATAGCATGCAAATTTGAACATTTGTATTTCTCAGGTAAAATGCTAGATGAAAGCAATTTAACAGAATTTTCTTTTGTTAGCAAAACCCACAATATCATCTTTAGAAATTTACATTGGATAAAACATATATATTTATTATTAAACAGTGGCACTAAAATTAACAGAATATGACATATTTCTCAAATACTGCAACTCCTATTACTGTGATTGTATTAATTTACAAGAGCCTAAAAAATTTGTTTGAGCTTCAGTATCTAGAAAGGGTTTTGTTGTTGTTAAAAAAATTTAATTATTTTAATTCATGACTCAAAACTTGCTTTTGTTTTCAATATCATTCAGTTTATTTTCCTTGTCACAACACAAACTCTAATGAGGCTATTTACAGAAATAAACTGAAATGCATACATCCTACAGATGAAGAGCATTAAATTTCAACCTTTTATCAAGCTCATGATAAAAATTTAGTGCAAAAAGTACTTCCCTGAACTAAAATTCCAGAAATGATTTAATTGGTTTGAAAGATTCCAAGCTCAAATAAATACAAGTATTACATAAAGTTAAAGAAGAAATGTTAAACTTGATAGGAATAGCTTTGATAACAAAATTATTTTTTTATTCTGAATATTATAAAATTCATACCAGAATTGGATGTAATGTACATGTAGAAAATTGAGGAATACGAAATAAGAGATCAAGGCACTTATGAATTCTAACTAAGGTATGGTTTTGTAGATAAGATTACAGTTATATCTTTTAAAAAATATATCCTCAAAATGCAATCAAATGATAGAGCACATACAAACCAAAATTAGATAATTGATTAGAAAAAGTTAAATCATTGACAAATTAAGGTTGATTCTCTATGGAACATCAAAAGAAGAAAGTTATAAATTCTTAAATGTAAATCAAATAGTAATATTTATAATTTAACATCAAAATTTTGCAAGCACAATTTTTTTTTAAAAAATAAAAACCATTTTCTAGTGGTATAAAAAATTACATTCCAGGTGATGATTGCTAATCTAATCTAAATTCACCAGTAGTTGGCAGATTGGGGTTCTTAAAGAAAAGATAAATGAAAAAATTATAAAACTGATAAAAGTTTATACTTGTCTTATCTGTATAAATGGTATATGTTTCCACAAAATGCTTTGTATTCATAGGGTTTTGAATACATGTTATATATTCATAACATTCTTGCTATACAACCTCAAATGATTATACTAATACGATAAACTTCATATACAATCATCACAGATCTAAGGAAGAAAATATTAGAAAATAAATAAAAATCTTAAAACTTACTTCGGAATTTTTTTTTTCTTTGCAGAAAACCACATTTATTTCTCTTGCAGCCACCTGGTCTATTTTCATGAAAACATGGAATGTTTTCCTGCAAATTTAAAAAGAAAAATATATATTAGTTAAATTAATAAGAAAATAGCACATTAAATTTAGTAATTTTAACATGAAAAATAACTTACTTTATCGAACAAGGGGCGAAATCCACAACTAGGATTTCTACATAATCCTTGATGCCACAAAGGACAAACCATTTTCGTTACCTTTGCAGCAAAACAGTGCCTATATTGGCACTTACTTCCCTATAAAATTTCACACAGTTATTACAAATTCACATGCTTATAAAAATATGAGTTATAAATTTTGAAGGTAATTTACAAAAAAACTTATGAAAGGAGTTATAATTTTTATGTTTGTTTCTAAAAGATAACTAAATTTCAAGTTAATTTTCAAAAGTTCAAAAACTTTTTTTAAATCTGAAGAAAAGAAATCAATGCGAAAATCCATTTTAGTTTCATCTCAGTTGAAGCCATTATTCGTTAATAAAAATGTAAACTTTATAAATTTAAATAAGTGAAGTTGAATGAGCCAAGTTATTAACTTTATACTCCAGAGTAAGTTTAGTAAAGTGAGATACAAACAAGTTTGCTTAATACTGTTGTGTATTTTTCCATAGTAAAAAAAAAAAAACCACCATGTTATTGTTCTAATTTGAAGTGAATGAAAATGTTGGAAATAAAAATTGCAACTTCTGCTTAACCCTATAAATCTGTTCTAATATTTTGATGAAACATCTCTAGCTCTAAGGAAAAACAGAGGTAATGAAAGAAGTATGAAATAGCATCTGAATGCTAGTTTCATTCCATGCAAAAAGAGACCCCCAGCGTGAAAATACTTCCAATCAGCTCTCCAACAAATAAAAACATATATTAAAAGAAAGTTTTTCATTTCCTTACTAATCCAAATAACAGTGGATTGTGACTTAAATAACTTATAGCATTATGCCTAATCATCATTTCAGTAAAATTCATACTTCAAAATCATCTGGTTTTGTATTTAAACTACTTTATGTAGTTTACTATTGTTTTTACCTGAAGAACTGATACTTAATAACCACAAGCACTCATTCAGACAATCTTTTGAAAAAGGCCTTTCTGATGTGAAAGATATGCCTTTTCACCTATTTATTGATTATGTTATATGGAAGGAAAGAATTATTTCTGAGTACATGCATTGATAAAGAAAAAGTATGTACATTTTTTCTCCAGACTTTGTTTAAAGTACTATTCCCCACCCTATCCAAACTTCTTCATCTGACCCTTGTCCAAGAGAATTGAGTGTCATAACTACTATTCTAAAAATAACAATATTGGTCTACAACGTCTGCCTACATTAGTAAGTATAATTTAAAAAGTGAAAACCTGAATTTAATTAGCCGCAATAAAATAAAAATAACACAAGCACAAACATACTTACCATTAAGCAAGCAGAGTTTAGGTAATAAACACAATCTACCAGTTTTGTCATCTTCAAAAACTCAACTCAGTGGCGCAACAGCCATGACGCCAAGGCCTACTGTGCCCATCTCAGTATACATGACCATTGGGCGCTGGGTGCATGAGCAGATGTTCCGATCAGGTGGTCAGCCTGAAGCAAAAACCCAGTGTTTGGTCCCAAGTAAGCTTGGTTCTCATTTTATTGACCCACTGATGGTATGAAAGGCTGATTCAACCTTGCCCAGCCGGGGTTTGAACCTCGACCTGTGGTGTGAAGCGCGACGCACTAACCATTCAGCCACTGGGCTTCTTGTCATCTCTTCAAAAGCAATATATTAATAACCTAAATAAAAAAATATTTTTAAAAAATTTAACACAAAACTTAAATTATTACATTTGTTTTAGAATAAAAAATACTAAAATTTAAGCATATACAAATAGCACATATATTTCAAATTAGCAACATAAGCTGGTTTATATAATGATAATTTTAACACATACACCCATCCAATAATTCCTATACATTTATACCTTTTTATATGAACACTACGATAAATTGGTATACTTATGTATTGTCACAACCTATTGGTGACATTATATGAAACAAAGCACGTGATTGCCAATACAGTGCATATGAAACATGCGAAATTTGGGTTGGCAAGTTATCTTAAACGTTGGAAATTGTTGTGATAATATGCAAGTAGTGATAAATTATATCACAAGGTTTGACAGGCTCAAGTGTACCTTGGGATTTGGAGATTTTAATGTAGATATCATGGTGAGATAATGAATTTATTCTGGCTTCCGAACACCTATCGCTGAGTGAAGTAGCTTGGCAATCAATTTTGACTGGTAAACGAAATTAACATCCCCCCCCCATACTACACTTTAACCAGTTTAATAAATATCACTATATTAGTGAAAATTAATGCACCATATGTAGAAGGTTGAACTACCAGAGAGCTTTTTATGTTACATCACCAAAGTTTCTGCCTTTAAATAAACAGACATATAGTGCCCAAAATCCATCTTTTTTTGAAGGAATGATCCCATAACTTTGAAAACTTCCATTGCATCTGTTCAATAGATGTTAGATCCCAAACATAAATTATTTCTGGCAAAAAATCAAAGCACTTATAAAGGTTATTTTTTTGGTTCAGAATGAGAAGGAATAATTTTTTATTATTTACTGTTTATACTTGATATTGGTCTTGGCTTTTAGGTACTTAAGTACGATTCACAAACATTTTAAGACATTATATAAAATGAAGCAGATAGTTACAAATTTAGTGCATACAGCACATGCGACATTGGGGTTTCCAACTTACCTTGAACGTTGACATTGTGTTTGTAGCATTTGGCAAAGACAAATCACAGAAAAATAAAAGGCTACCAAAAATATTTTTTTGTTTATTAATTTTTGCCATATTTACTTTTTGAACAAATTTTATTTTTTCTTCATTAAAAATTACATTATATATGTGGTTTTTACATATTATCACAACAATTGCCAACGTTGCAAATAGATTGCGATAATACGTAAGTACCCATGAGGTTTATTATGCTTTCTATGATTTGAGAATAGCACTAATACAATTTTGCAAATTTCTTCAGATCAATATATGCAAATAAAGATGTACAAGTAATTCAGGAATACGTAAAAAATTGTTCCTGATTTTGATGAGAGATTAAATTAGTACGTGTGCATTAATATCATCAAACCAAAATTGGTGCCATATAAAAAAAAACCTAAAATCATATATAAAAAAAAATGGTACGTGTGTGATATCAACAATCACCAAATCTATTAATAACTTGCCAAGTTGACAACCACGATATCCTAAGTGTTGTGCGTGCTGAATTGGCATCCATGTGCTTCATTTCATAGGTAGCGATAATATGTAAGTACCAAAAAAGACTAATCAGTCATAGATTTTGATGGAAAATGCCACGATTCGTGTGATGCCAATTTGGCTGTGGTGATGCTAATATGTAAGTACCCTTAAATTTAATAAAATTTCATTGCTGCATTTTATTTTTTAATATTAGACAAACATCTACTTGTAATGAATTTGAAATCAGAAAATTAGAATAAAAAAACAATATGCATGAACTTTAAATTTTTAAGATTAAATACAATTATATTGTTTACAAAAGCTTGTCCATTTTATTAAAATTCAACTACAAGTTAAATGTATGATAAATTACTATTTTATTTTAAATGGACTTCAGGTACATATAAATTATACCATCGGTCAATTTCGACATATATTGTCATGATTGTTATTGTTTTCAAAGATGCTCAGGAATAGTCTTGCACTATTAGTTGCATAAAGCAACTTATATTTTCCCAAAATTGGTCAAAAGAATGATAAGAACAAATCAATTTTAATTAACCTTGTACTCAGAAGAGATGCGAGGACTGCAACAAGAAGCCACTTTATACATCACTGACATGTACAATTAAATCTGAACTACACCTATAACTCAGGTTTCCCACAAATTCTATAATAGCCTATTTAGTTTAATGATTCAATCAATAATTTCAAGTCAGGTTTCAACACAGTAAGCTTAAGCAAGAGTTACTTTTAAGAGATATTCAAAATCATAACTGCATTTCATTCTACAGCCAATAAAAATGTGTCGAAGTACAAGCTTAGATGAATGTGGTCAGTTTTTATAAAAATAATAGCATTGCAATTATTTCATAAAAAATATAAGTATTATAATAAAAACTGTAAAAATGGAATATGTCATTAACTTCATTACTTGTTTGCCTTATAAATTGATTAAAATAAGACCTACAAATTGAATCTTGATGTGATCTCTAACCCTTTAAAATACTTTCATATTCCATCATACTCACAGATTAATTTTATTCAAAGCATGTTGTTGCTGCTAGTTATGCTTTGCACAAACATATACAGGATTTTAACAGAGTGAAATCATGATTTCCTACCCATAACCTCAGAACTTTATTGTTAATTTTATTATCATATTTGCAGAGTTGAGTCAAGAACATTTTATAACCAAAATAAGCATGCTTGAAAATTTTCCGCAAAAAATCCTTTAGAACTTTTATGAATCTCTCAAAAAATAATCCCCAAGATGCTATGGAAGAAATTGAAATTCCTTTTTATTTTCATCTCGTGACAATTTTTTTGAACAAATTCAATCCAGTAACTTATGACATTCAAATCTATAAATTCCAATGTTTATCCGAATATATGAATACCATTCAAACTCTTCGTGAAAATTTTCAACAGTGATTAACTTCTAGTGAATAGATTTTTTAGACTCAACCTTTGACTCCACGAGTGAAAAATATTGCCCAAGCTTTCAAAGTGTAAAACACGAGAAAAATCTTAATAAGCCTCTTTTGTGTCATTATCTGAGAAAGAAAAAATGTAACTCTCTTCCTAAATTCGACCTATTGTTTTGAGAAATGTAAAAAAAAAAAAAAATACAGAACACACACATTTCACACACAGCACTAATTTTTTATTGGTGGATATGGTAGGATAAGTAAGGGTTGTCAAAGTTAGAATTATAGCGTCATTTTATGCTACAAAAATTCATTCACATTAGTGGTCTACCCATTACTTAGCATCCCATAATCCGAGAAAAAGGTAACATCTATTTTTATAACAATTTAATTAATCAAATACTTAACTTTATCTTAATTTTAGAACTAAATACAAGCTAATTTACTTTTTTTTAAAAGAATGGCTTATTCATAAATTTCTATGAATTATTATTTTTAACAAATTTAAAGAAAGAAAGTAATCTATTTCTTCTGTATATATATATATAAAACTTAATTTTTTTCGTTTTTCACTTGAAATTTTATTGTTTATTCTTTGACAAATGATGAATGCTTATTTTTCAAGTAATAAAAGAAGCAATCAAGTAATAAAATTCATAACTTTTTAATGTAAGGGGAGCATGAAATTGATATTTAAATCATCTCTCCTTCGGCAAAACTTTTTGTTTATACATAAATATTTCGTTAATCTATGTTAGATATTAGTTTTTAGTATAGTTAATAGATGGCGCTACATTACAAAAAACCCTTGTTTATATTATGTAAACTTGTAGGAGGACGCCATTCCGATGTAGTACTTGAAGTACGAGCGGCACCCGTGCCCGCCGTTTCTCCCTCTCCCCATTACTCTCCCCGCCGGCTCATCATTGACAGCACTCTCTCACTCATCATAACACCCACACACTTCGCTAATACTCTAATTCACACAATTTTTTAAATCCCACACACACCAGCATTCTTTTAATCACCATATATTTTATTAAACCAATATTTTTCTTTATCCTCATGTAATTTCTTAAATTTAAAATCCTCACAGTACTGGGCTAAGATTTTAAAAATAAGCCAACTAAAGCTTTTCACTCACCCAAATGATTGGAGGTTAAGTTTCCCTACGGGAAACAGGCACTCCCATAATTTCTATCAATTTCTACTTGAAGTATCACGTAACCTCTGCTACTGGAAATAAATACTATCTTAAATGCTTACTGTGGTCCTGTACACTATATTATAATCTAGTAATATTTTTAAACCCTAGAAACGAAAATATATGAATTACTTTTCCTTGTTAAGTTAACAAATCATATCAATGTGTACTATTAAAAATAGTTTGGAGTTTCATTTTAACTAACAAATTGCCATTTAGTCCACAAATGGAAAATTTTTTATCAATGAATGGCGTCATGTGATAAATTGTTTTAATCTATAGTGTAATATGTTTCTGTACCTATAGTGGAAGCCTTGGAGTTTTCAGTTTCAAGAAAAAAATGTTCTTTATGTATACAAATGATATTTTCAAGCTGAG
The DNA here is from genome assembly GCA_019973975.1 of Trichonephila clavata. NCBI lineage: Eukaryota > Metazoa > Arthropoda > Arachnida > Araneae > Nephilidae > Trichonephila > Trichonephila clavata. The sequence continues at coordinate 2,428 of BMAO01000224.1, read as the reverse complement.
ATGTAAATAGTTCTCTTTATTTCACCGAAAAAAGACCGTTTTCACACCCCATAGGGATTTAAATATACAAAAACCAAAGTACGGAGGAATATTATTAATTATTGGAATAAATTGGTTGATGTATACATTACATTACTGAATCAAAATCACATTTACAAGGAATCGGGAAGCTCTTAATTTTAAACTGTGCTCGATAAAAAGACTTTAGAAAACTTCCACTTTTAACTTCCTCGCCACTGAACTTATCATTGACACATTTATTCACATAATTCTTAACTACTTAAAAAATGTTGAGCCATAATTAAAATTAAATTTTCTTCTGCTTGCATGATTTGCTCTCTAAGCCTTACGCAATAATTTAATATTCAAACACAAGTACCAGTTTTTTATCTACAGTTATCTACTGTAAAGAATGTAACCGATATCAAATTTAATTTTATGTATAAACAAATTTATCAAAAAGATATGATTTTAATAGTCTTGATTTGTCAATAAAATATTTAATAATCAATGTTTGGTAATTCAAAGTCAAATTTTGTTTCTATAAATCCGTAAAACTATTGATCAAAAATTTAAAGAATTATAAATAAATAAATAAAAATCTGCCTTTTTTAATGTTATTTCACACATGAATTATTCAAAGAAAGGTCAAGTACGAAGCTCTCTTAGATTTCAAAACTAAGACAGTCTTCAAAAGCTTTCAATTCGCGTCCAAAGAGGACATAAAGAAATTCACGAAGAAATCTGATCTGAAATTGTTATAAATGTATATGACATTTCAAAGAATATTATATAAAAGCTTTCTACTATAAAAGATTTTAACAAAAACACTCCATTTAAGCTCAAAAATAAAACAATATTTTAAAAAAGTAAGTACGCAGTTAATTTAGTAATGTACAACGTTTTATCAGCATAAAAATTATTCAAAAAACATTTCAATAGAGAAATTAATCTAAACCTACTTTTTAATACTTAAAAGCACAACATATTCGATAAAAAATTATTGCAAGAATACATTATACATTAAGATGAGAAATATGACCATTTAAAAATTAAATTAAATGAGTTAATAAGAATCGGAGAATATTACTTACAAAAAATAACAAAAATTATTTTAACAATTTTTGCAATGAATCTCCATGGTCGAAATTTGTTTGCTGTATATTTTCCATAAAATATTTAAAATATTTTTCGAATTAATTAAATTTAATAGCAGAAGAAAATTACAAATTTTAAAATCAAGAAGCGTTTTCAGAAAGCTCTAATCAAATGAATGCGAACTAACTGGCTATTTCTATTTTTCTACTTTTAAGACTTTGCAGAACATAATAGTTGACAATTAAGTTAAGAAAATTATCTTTGGCTGTACGCGCGCGGTGGATTTCTGCTCATTAGGTGTCGCTGAAGATAGTAGTTGAAAATCACTCTTAAGTAGTTAATTCTGACTTGTTAAGTATGGATCGCAAGAGAAAAGAATTTTTTGCAAGTTTGTTAGTATTAAAAATGGAGGGGGGGGGGGACAATAGAGGGTTCAACGTATTTTTTTTTTAAAAAAGCGATTAAGGCCAACATCTATGCTAATAGTTGGGATACGAGTCTCAGACACAGAAAGCTATTTTAATTTTTTTTGAATGTTCGCCGCAGCTTTTCGATAATTTACTATCAACAGTTGGGCCAATTATTTCTGAAATCGATATTATAGAGCTAGTATTCAACCAAATGATAGATTGGCTTCACCTCTAAGGTTATACAAATTTCTTCTAATGTGAATAAATTAGTTCTGAAACTTTGATGCTCTTACAAATGTTCATTTAAAAAATTTAATAAGACTGTTTAAAGCAACTTCTCTTACTTGCTGTGTTGGTTAAACATTGAATTTTTGTCATGTAACAGAGATTAAAAATAAAACATTATTTTGTGATAGGAATCAATTTAAAAACACAAATTAAGTTAATTTTTCTTAACATCATAATTACATTGCTAATGATGCATGTTTCTATTTGGTATTGATACATAATTAACTCTTTCATGCACTGAATTTTTTGATAAAAATAATGCACTAGAGTGAAATAATTACAAATATTTTAGATAAATTTCACTAACTATAATTATTGAACAAAAGCTGGTACATATAATTGTTAAACATTTCTTTTTCAATAAAGAGTGTCTAAGTTTTAAAAAAATAGGAGGCACATATTTTATACCACACACTTCAAGCAGCATGATAGTTCTGAAAACTTTATTTTTTCTTCCCTATGAAAAATGAGTTGCAGACACAACTCATCCAGGGAAAATAAATAAAAACTCTTCATCTTATGCTGTTATTCATCCCATAAATTAAAACATTTTCAGTTTTTCCTAATCTAGTCTTGTAAGCTTAGTCTTAGTTTGGTCCTAATTTACCTAATGTTTGTTTTAATTTTAAAAT